>JANKYE010000001.1:5507455-5518827 GCA_032467995.1 Erythroxylum dillonii | reverse complement strand
TTTACACCTCAATAAAACCATTAGAATCAAAATTCATAATTCAATTACTCTTCATTTCATTTCTGGCATTATTAGCTCTCACAGTATTGAAATCTCATTCACTTTTATTTAATACCCGTTACTCATTTCCTTTTATTCACCAATACAATCATATAAACCTCTTCATTTCCATTATACACATGTATTTGGTACTTTAATACCAACAATTCATTCACAATTATTATTCTAACATTATAAGATCAAGCAATATCCAAACTCTCATTCTTTCTTATAACATCTCCAAAATTCCAAACATTTTGGTCTATTTTCCATGAACATTATGACAAGGAAAATGGAGAAATATGGCAACAATTCCTTCTAGAAATTGTTCTCCTATCTCTTAAGTTTCTAATGACACCAAGATCATTTCATTTTGTTTCGAAATTTGAAAGTTATGCCCCAAACATTTTTGGACTATTCTCATGCTAAAACAGTATTTCATGCTCAACTTTCATACAAAAATTGAAATTCTTAAAGACTTAACTAGAACTGGATTTCTTCACAAAACTTGTTGCCATATGTCTCTAGTTTACTTAACATAAAAAATCACTCCATTTGGATAACTACAAAAGAAGATATTATCAAAATACCAAATTATGCTATGTGTTGGAAAGTTCGCCGCAGCAACCCAGAAAAGTTCGCGTGAAAATTTACGAGTTGGCCATAACGAACTTCATCTTTTAAGTTGGCCGCGGTGAACTTTGACAGAAGCACATGCAGAACATGTTTCAACTGCATTTTCTAGATTTTCACTTCCATCATCTACACCTAACACATCTTATACCTCAACCATCTTTTCTACTTCATTTTCACTTCATTCTACTCCATTCAACTAATTTCAACACTCATCCATTAACACAAACAAGTCATAAACACATTTCTATACTCATCAACTTTCAATTCTCATTAAAACATCCTTTTCACAACCAATCCATCTTAAAAACATATGTAACATAACCTATAGTTTCTTACTCATCATATACAACATCAATCATCTATAAAACAACTCCTAACCCATTATTTA
This sequence comes from Erythroxylum dillonii, assembly GCA_032467995.1. Taxonomy (NCBI): domain Eukaryota; kingdom Viridiplantae; phylum Streptophyta; class Magnoliopsida; order Malpighiales; family Erythroxylaceae; genus Erythroxylum; species Erythroxylum dillonii. The sequence goes on along the minus strand of JANKYE010000001.1, from coordinate 5,517,764 downwards.
GAATTTATATGAAACAAATCATCAATATATACATATATATATGTTCATTTCTCCACCAACATTCTAGCATATACAAAACTCCTTGTCATGATCATTCAACCTCCAAAGCATTTATATAAATCATTACTCATCAATAAAACCAATAAATTTACACACCCTTCACCATTCACGACACCCACATACTCAAAACACCATTTCATGAGATTAACCTCTAACTATCATCACAAATGCTTCATTTAACCAAACCTATAAAATTAAAACATGACTTACTTGATTCAACTTCCAAATCTTCAAAAATCACCATTAAACCCTATCTCTTTCATCTCCATGATCATCAACTTTCATGGAGGAATAGGTTGGGTCTTTTAGTGGCAAAGTGGAGATAGTAAAGTATTTAAGTGGCTAAAGATGGAGAGAAGAAAGATTCAACCTTATGTCTTGGAGAAGAAAACATCGTGAGTGGAGAAGAAGAATGGAGAAGATAAAGGAATGAAGAGGATGAAAAAAATAGGCAAGTGTCATTTTTTGGCAAGTGAAAGACCAAAATATGGTCTTTCACTTTATAAAAACATGATTTAATAAGTAGTGTGGCAAGTGTCACTTGCCATATGTCACTTTCCCATTTTTCAATTTGGTCCATTAATAATAACTAGTCCATTTTATCTCCAATTTCTAATCCAATTGACTCCCAATTTTCAATGGCACTTGTCATTAAATCCTAAGATCACTTATCAAAATTTTCATTGTCATTGGACAGTAATTGCTAATAACATTTATTAATAGTTTTGTCACTTGGCTATTTTCTTAGTCCAAAAATACCTAACAATTTTCAAAAATTTCTCCAAAAATTTCAAAAATTCTAAATCAACAATTACACTTTCTAAAACATTTTTTAACATATAAAAATCACAATTCTCAATATAATCACACTACAATTCAATTATACCCAGAATGTCAATGAATGCATGTACAGTCATTTTAATGTGTGCAAAAATTTCAATTCACATGTGTGTATGCTGACAAATGCATGAGCATGAAAATGCAATTTTCTTAATCTCTCATTGATCTCACATGTACCGGATTTTAGGATTCTAACCCTCATGTAGAAACGGGATGATACAGTTACTGATATGATTATGATAATTCCGAACATTAATGGTCCAATGAGTTTGATATTTGGGACTGTATTGGAAGTGTTTACAAATTGAATGTGCAATATGAAATGTGTTCTTAATTGTATGTTGAATGTTGGGCTCAGATCCAATGGATATGATAAATTACTATGCCCATTGAATGAAAGTGATTGAAGATATAATATGTGACTAGATGCATTTCATGACATTGATATGCATGATCAGATAAAGGAGTTGTGAGTCTGAAAATAGTTTAAAACTAAAAAATGTGCACAAAGAGCCACAAGCTCAATGATTATTGAGTTCGGTATCCACTAAAAGGTACGAGACAGTATCTGAAATGAGCCTGGCATTCAAAAAGGGATACGTGATAGTTAAATTGGCACTTGGTGACAACAAAATAAAAATAAAAGTGGAGTCTCGTGTGCATTGCATATAAATTGACATGTATCATATGATTGATTTGAGATGATTATTGAATTGTTTAAAATACAGTTGAAGGATAAATGAGGATGTGTTGTGATATGAAATGCTGCGAGCTTATATAATATACTTATGAAAGTATGATAATCTGGACGTACTTGATGGAGTATGATGAAATGTGATGTGATATTCAATACTAAAAGATATGAAATACTTGTTCAAATGGGATATGATTTGCTTCTGTGTTTCTGACTTAAGTGAAAACATCAATGATGGTTCACTCACTGAGTTTACAAAACTCATCAAATTTGCAAATGTTGATTTTCAGGTATTAAGGAGACCTAGCTTATAGGGCAATCTAGTAGCAGTCTAGTATTATCAATTTTGGAAACAAGAAATGGCTTAAAGGTCTGGTCAACTGATGTCTGAGGAGTTTAGATATAATGTGTTTGCTTAGTTTCTCATTTCATGTAGAACATTTTGTATAGAATATTAAACTCTTGGTTGTTTTTGTAATGTAAATATATGGATTATGGAATATAATGACAATGTAAGCTTATGTTTGTGAATGAAATAAGGAAATTTAGTCTTTTGAATACTTATGTACTGCATGATACCATAATAAGTGAATATGATTGTTCTAAAATGACATTTTCATAGGGTATGTTCTTGAATGTCCTCTGGATGTTCGGGCATATACTCTATGATAGTGGGGCATTACAAAAAAGAATCTCACATAAAGAATAAAAGAAGGCATAGATTTGATCAAAGAATAGGTTGAGAAGAATACACTGACCCAAAATGGTTTAGGAACATGCATTTTGAATAAGAGTATCATAAAGGTTTTAAGAAGATGTTGATTCTTTTTCAACAACACCATTTTGAAATGATGTGTCAACATACAAGCATTGATGAAGAAAGTAATTATGTATCGTGTTAGTTTAGAATGGTATGAAAAAATATATTACTTAGTATTAACGTTTCTCAAAGTATGTGTAAGAGACATTAAATTATTTTTTATTTCATTACAAAAAAATAAAAATGGAAAATAATTTAAAATGATTTTTCATTTAATAAGGCTAAATCATATAAAAGAAATCATCAATAAAAGCAACCAATATTGATAGACACAATAGGAAATAGACCATAAACATCAGAAGTACTAACTCAAAAGGAAACTAGCTCATTTAATAACCCAAAAGGAAAGAATAAAATACAACGATTTAAGGAAAGAGTGAGTTACTGACATATATTAAACTAAAGAAAAGGTATGAGAAATATAGTAAAATGGTAGGGCTAATAATGTTAGAACCAATAAGAGAGGAAATAGATCTTAGATAAGGCAACATGGAAAGGAGAAGTGTTACGTAAAAAAAAAAACACTACAATTACCTATTATATAATCTAAGGCACAAAAATCAATGAACCATTACTAGGAAGAGTAAAGAATACATGTAGATATTTTACTTGTGTCAACAATATATAGTGATAGTGTGACATGAACTTTGTAATTCTTTCTGGTACTAGGTTAAGAAAACTAAAATTTTCTTCTTAACAAATTAGCTAGGTATACTAATGGTAGATACAACTTGAGTGTAATGGGATTTTTTAGGTTTATTTAGCAGCTTTTGACTCGTGAATTTAGTATGACTCATGATAATGTGAACAAATAATTGATCTTCCATCCTGATTCTTATTGTCACAATTTCTTATCCCTTCCCCTCTGTTATTATTCCTATGAGATAAAGTTCCAATGCCTTGTCTATTATTTCAAGTCATAAGAGTACTAAAAGTGTAAATGATTTTGGTAACAAGCTCTTGAATTTTTCTTCTTTCCCTAATTTCCTTCCCCTTCCTTTTTGTTTTTTCTTGTTGGTGACGATTGTCATCCTCAAACTCAGTTTTCTTTTTTGCTTTCTCTGCCGACAGTGTAAACGTGCCATCAGCCCGTCACTCTTCTGTTCTTTATCGTTTTGTCAACCTTTTTCTCACTATGGTTGTTGTCTCACAAATCAACTTTTATTATTGTGATTGTTGTCGCTTGAAGTTGAAATCTGTCTCCCTTTCTGTTATGATTGTTGTCACCTACTGGTGACGAGTTGGTGATAGCGTGACATAACGGTGACTGTGGATGGTTTAGGCGAAAAATAGACAATGCTAAACCATTAAAAATTTGAAAAACAAAAGCTTTTATAATACTGAAGGCGCTTCAGGTCAATAGCAATGGGTAAAATGAATTGGCCAAAAAGTTACACATTTCAACTTGTAATGTACAAGACATCGACTCGTACACAAATATCACCTGCTCACGTTGTCTTTAACATGATCCATTGAGTTTTGCGTGTTCTTCTGGACAACAAAACTTCTGAGCATCACAGCAATGAAAACCAATCAAATGGTCCCTCCACAAGTTCTCTGATCACGCCAAACCCGTCTCCAACGAGCCTATCGGTATCTCTAATGTGAATTCTGATCTTTAAGTTCCGCTCTACATCAAAACTGCGGTATTGAACTCTTCATTTCCAAGTTATCAGAAACTAGTTACAGCAGCAATGGCTAGCAGGTTCTTCCTAGGCATGCTGCTCACAATAAATTAGTGGTGAAAGAGTTGTATGGTCAAGCTTTACACATGCAAGGAGTCAAGGGGTTTTCCCATAGGTCATAGCTTGGGAAAGTCGCTTCTGGCAGTCCAGTTCGGGTCTGGTGGGTGACAATCACATCCTCAACAAAGGGACCCCAGCTCATGTATGGATCTCCCAGAGATTTAGACATTAGCCCCTTGTCTGGTTTTATGGATTTTTGACGATGACCCATGTACCTGCGCGCTCCAATTATTAATTTAGCGAAGTTGCCTCCATGGGTCATAACGAAAACATCAGACTTCAAGCAAACCAAGAAATCGAGGGCTGCCAAACTTGTCACATGCTTCCTGAAATTACTCAATTCCACATTGCTTGCCAACTCTTCCTTGGTCACCTGTTATCAACCCTCGTGATGAATATGGGAAAGATAGGAAACATAACAAGTGAACAAAATACAAACTCAAAAAGTATCAGAAGTTCTGATCAATTTATATTACATTGAATTAGTTTCAATATTGTGTAAAAGTAAACTACATGAGAAATAAAGGAGAGAAAGAAAAGAGTGATCTACACAATGATGGTTCAGATGTCAAGCCTACTTCTAAGAAGACGAATATCACAAAGGTATCATACTTGGATAATATAAAATTCTTAAACAATACCAAAAGTATTTAAACACAAAATATTATATATTGAAACATAATAATATTCCTATAGAAAATACTAAATTTTCATGATCTTCAACACTCCCCTCAAGGTGACAAGTGGATATTTTTACGTTTAACTTGCATATGAATTCTGAATCAACGTACGAAGACATTTTCAAACAGAAAGCATAAAAAATTAAACATAATATATAGGGATGTCAGCCGACCAGGAGCGGTCAAAGTGGGCTTTGAGCTGAGCTCAAGCCTGGGAGCTGGCCTGATGCCTACCTCCACCCAAAATGATATCCTTTTAATCTCAAGTTTAAAAACGGGCCACCAAAACAACGTCATCTTGGGAAACTTCCTCAAAACAACATTGCTTTGGGTGGCTCAAGTCCGGTGGTAGGCCAGGTCCAATTTGTGCCCCATATCTATTTTATATATATCCACCTTTTCCTCTTTTGAGTTTCTGGCCACTTTTTCTTTTTCTTAATAAATCTTAAAAGTTATAGAAGATAACTTGATAATAAAGGAAACAGCACCGCTGACAACGAACGATGGCAGTAGTGTGATTACAAGATTGAGAGTAGAAATGTTCACAGAGAAAGAATAGGGGAAGGAAAAACAGAATAGAAGTTAGAGAAAAAGGAAAGATAATGACAGAAGTACTGGAGTTTTCCATGGGGGCTGGAAGGAAAGACAGAATAGAGGCAATTGTGTTCTCCATGGTCTCCAGAAGGAAAGAAAGAAAGAGAGGTAACTGCTCTCTTAATGGACTACTTGACGGGAAGACAAGAATAGAGATAGCAGCCCTCTTGATGACTACTGACAGGAAAGACAGAATAGAGATAACTATACTTTCAATGAGCTGCAAGAGGAAAGGCTAGAGGTACATCCACGCTTTCAATAGATTGCTAGAAAGAAAAACATTAGATTATGATGCTCTTGATAGGTGCATGAAGAAACAACAAAATAAAAAAATTTAAAAGGAAACCAAAGTTACGAATTCAAGTTTCATGATAAAAGTCTTCCAGATTTTCAAGAAGAAATAGATGTTCGTCTTAAAATTGGAGCCTCACACTGATACTATGATAAATTAGCTTTAATACTATGTGAACATAGAGATAAACAAGATATATAGGAGCAGGGAAAAGAATATATACAACTTAATACGGTTTGATTGTGAAGGTAATTCTACAAACACAAAGACCACAAGGGTACTAAGGTGTATTAAACATTAGATTTATCACAATCATTCATAATTCGAAGGCAATACAAAATTTCATAATAGAATAATGAAATATTCATAAATAGCACCTAAACTATTTTAATTAAAATATCTTATATTAGGTATATAATAATATTACTGTATTAAATACCAAATCTCAATAATTCTTGGCACATGTATACATGAGCAAAGCTACTAAAGCTCCAAGAACAAAAATAATTTTAGTTGTTAATAAGAATTAAAATAATTTTGTTTTAATTTGTACCAATTGATTTTTCTATTAGGTATAAGGATCGTTAGTAGAGTAAGATCCATTCCATTTAGATATCTTAAATTAGAGTTATTTAGAAGGATTAGGATTAGCAGAATAAAATTTATTATAGGAATACATTTTGAATTGTGAAACTTTCTCATGTAAGGATGATTTATAGTTCCCATAAATGATTCCTAAATATTAGATGTCATAGCAATTTTTTTCTAAACCCTGAATGTGATTTTTACAGGTTAACAGTGTTTTTGTTTCAATGTTCAATAAACGTGGAACCTGTCCTCTATCCCTTCTAGACCAATAGTTCAACAAAAAGACAAATGCTTAATCTTGTTTGTGTCCCTGGCACATTCACACCTCTCATCAACCCTTCATATGTTGCCACACGCCAACTGCATTAGTACCACATCTAAGCTCCCCAGAAAACTTTTACACTCGCTTCAGTTTTCATAAGCACTACAAAACCTTCTACAACATAAACAACTGAAAAAATTGAAGCCTACTTTTCCGTTCTTTTCTTTTGTGTTGTTTCCTAGATAAGTGCTTGCCCCACCACTCAGTATATAATATGGCTTTTAACCCAGTGAACCTAAGTTGTAGCTTCACGCCAGCATGTGTACCCAATTCAGCCCACAAAAGAAGTCACCAGACAAACAAAAGCGTTTGATTAGCATTCCGGTCAAAACTGAGATTCTTCTTTGACAATAACACATCAGAGTGAAACTTGTGGTAGGCAGATAAATATAACGTAGTATGTTTACAAGTTCCACTCTTACATAATAAAATATATGAATCATGATGTGGCCCGCAAAGATGAATCTAAGAACAATCCTAATCATAATATATTTCATGGAAATAGGATAACAGATGTATTGCAATCATTTGTCTAAGCTTGAGAGAAACGAGAAAGATGCAACTGATTTGAGTGACTGAACCGAAATGAATGATTAGCATAACACCATAAAATATACAAGGTCATACCAGATTTGGGAACATGTTCCTCAGTGGAGCCATCCTATTTTGTCCACCATAAACCTGACCTGAAGCTACATATATCTGAGTCTCCTTAGGATAACCCATAGCTCGGAGAATCACTGCCACTTCCCCAGGTTCGAGAGGACACCTACCTTCCTTTCGCTTCTCCAGGGCCAATTGATGGAGATGGGAGCCATTCTGCACATGATTATTAAGTTAGTACATCAAGTATCTGAGTTTCCATTTGTTCTAAAAAGCAGAAAACTGACATATCAGAGACCTTATAACGTCGAGGCCATTCCTTTTTCCTGTAATCAGCCATTTTAGCTTTCTCCTCTCTTGTTCCCACAAAATCACAGAAAGATAGGCCTACCATCCCTTTCTCAAATCTAAGATGGAGAGCCCTGAATGACAGATGTCCATTAGCATCATCAGAATTAGAGCTAAAGAATAATGATTATGGCCAGCTGAACTGTAACATACATGTAGGGATTTCGACTTCCAGTACGGTTTCGCATCCTAGATACCAATAAATCAGCCATCTGTTCAATGTCAGGAAGAAATTTAAGAGCATGATAGTTAACCCTACATCTTAGCCTGTTGATTTCAGGTGGCACATTATCATACCTGGGGCCAAGCATAAATGTCAATAACTGATAAGATGGAAAAGCTCAGAGCCAATTTTCTTCAATGGAGCAAAAGATAGATATTGGGCACCCATGAACATGTACAATCAATTTCTTACCCAAGTCGATCGACAAAAGGTTTTAGAGCCATTATCTTCTTCTCCTTAATTCGTGGAAGTACATTGTCAATGTAGAATTGAGCAGGTGCATATTTTGGAATATTTTTCACTGTCCGTCTAGAAGATAAACAGAAATTTAGACATGAAATTAAGACTCAGTCCATCAAACAAAATACACAAATATGCCAAACATGATTGGGATTACTGAAGAGGCTTAGTGAATATAGAAACCTTATGCTAGAAAATAACTCTGATTTGTCAGTAAACCAATCTGGTATATCACGAACAATAAGCACATCATCCTTCAAATAGTCGATGAAATGATCAACATCAAAAATGTCTTCAAATTTCCTGCAAGTGTGCACTTAGTGTGAAACAGTGGCTTTCACTTCTAAAATTGAGTAAAATAAATCAAAAAAGAAGTGAAATTGACATGACTTTGAAGCATCCTGCAAATTTCATGAACCACAATTGCTCAACAGATGATAAAATATAAATGTCAAAAATCAGGTCATCTTACGTTTGATCTTTCCAGATCTGATCCTGCTTCAACACTGGTAATATAAGGGTGGCATTCATTATTTTGGCCACAGCAACCGCATTGCATATCTGCAAACAAACATTAGAATTAAATCACTTAGAATTTAGTCACTATAGATATTTATTGAATATATCTTGTTAGACAAAAAATCACTTGAAGAACAGTAACATGGATTTTGATTTAAACAGGTGCATCCGAACAAGATAAACAGGAAAGTAACTAGCAGTGATTCCCAATCAACATGATAATACAAGATATCTTGTTTCCCAAGAAATAATGCAGGTCCATACAATTTTTCGAATTCCAGCAGAATCTTAACATTAAAATGGAAGAGAGGCAAAACAGAGAAGTATAATGACAGAAGTTTCTCAAAGACATACATTAAGAACCATAAAGCATGCAAGTTTGATTTTTAGCTTTGGGCAGTTCAAGAAAAGGAGAGGGGGTCAACAATTACAAACTCTTTTCATATCAGAACAAACCAAATGAAAATGAGAACCCTTATGATTACACTATTTGATACAAGGGACTCATACAGCAATTCTTTGTTGATTTAAACCACCCTCAGCATGGATAAAAATATAGCCAGTTGTTTCATTTTCTGGAGGAAGACCTGCAAAATTAAGAAAGGATTATAAAACTAAAAAGAAGTAAAGTGAACAGCAAATTGGGAATCTTGAAACTGAACATAAAACTCTCGAAGTTACACTCATCACTAAAAGTGTTAGTAATTCTAATCATTTCTGAGAGCTTTCCATACGCTAAAAAAAACTCTAATACTCGATGGAAGCAGAAAATCACCTGAAATTCCAGTATCTCGACGCTCAGAACAAGGCTTCCAAGAGGTTGTTGCAGAGTATGGATTCTCCCAAAGTGAGTGAGGCTCCTCAACCTAGAATTTCGCAAAAACAAAGGCACGTTTCACACCAAATCTTTCAGCGAGACTGTGGATTATTAAAACAACAAGTAATCCAAGAATTTACATGTGGACAATGAAGCACAATTCCTTCTTTTCTACACAAGTATGGATAATTCTGCCAAAAAAGAAAAACAATTCACGAGATTTTAGCAAAAAGTCCTAATAGAAAGGATATCATAAACAATAAAACTAGAAACTCTCTTAATTGATTGTCAAATCAAAGCCCCAATATCATGGAACCACATTTACTGAATAAAACAAAGAAAATACACCATGTTTCTCCAAAATTACAACTCAATATCGCTTTTTATCGAGATCGTAGATTCACAAAAACTGACCAATCGAATATAGATGGAGTGAAGAGCGATCAATCCAGCCAAAACGAGAATGCCGAGCAAAAGGAGCGAGATCCTGAGTTTGTGAGAGGAAATCCTAGGATCGTCAACAAAGAACGAGAGATTGGACCAGAAGGGACGGTCCCGATCTCCTCTGAAGAAATGGTGGCGAACGTGGTGGTGGTAGTGGTAGTCGGTGTCGTGAATGAGAGAAGAAGCTTCGCCGTCGCGCTTGATCGGAGAGGAAGAGGCCCGAGCACCGAGCGAGCTCGAGTGCCGTAGTTCCGCCATTTGCCCGTTTCGGACTGTACGCCAGTTCCAGTAACTAACCACTTCACACTCCGAATACTACACTTACGACGGATGTCAATTAATGGACTGAAATTAATGGAAGCAATGAAATATAAAATATAATATAATGAACGGATGGAATATAAGATAAAGAAACGGAACATATTTATAATAAAATGAAATATAATATGTTGAAAAGTTATCGAATAGAAGAGTTTATAA
>JANKYE010000001.1:5434457-5444939 GCA_032467995.1 Erythroxylum dillonii | reverse complement strand
TAGAAGGATTTTAATTATTCAAAATAAGTGTCGTTTGTGACTTTTTATGCATATTTATAATTTTACTTTCAAAATTAATCTTTAATTTCTCTCACATCTTAATTACACATATTATATTTTTAAGGCACTTTAACATGTAATTAATAAGAGTATATAAGATATTTCATTAACTTTCTTAATAAATATATATTTCTCTTAAACGACACTTATTATAAATCGAATAGAGTATGTAATTCATAAAAAAGGCAATAGAAGAATGCAGGAATAGTTTTATGTAATTCATGAAAAAGGCAATAGAAGAATGCAGGAATAGTTAAAAACCAGATAAGCGACGTCGCCAAATTGCAGGAGCCAGCCAGTGATCTGGCCACGTGAGAACTCAATTACTCATATGACCCTGCCACGACATGACATTTAAAACTCTTGTACAAGTTGATGGGCGTTGACCTGATCAGGTCAAAAAATCCTCGCCGCCATTCTTCCCAACTCCGTGTGCCTTTGTCCCTCGACTGAGTCATTTCTAGTAAATTTGCACTATATTTAGATGCAAGGCCAATAAGTCACAAACTCATTAACGTTGTTTTCTTTGTTTATCCTAGGTATCTAAGCTAGTTAACTTGTCATCTTATTTTCCCTGATTTTGACTCGATTAATTTAATACAATACTTAACTTTGTCCTCTTATAAAATGCAGCTTTTTTTTTTTAATTCCAAGTTAAAAAGTCTGAGGGATAAATGGCAATTTACCCAAAGTAAGTTGGGTCAATGCGAAAAGAATAGTCTATAGAACACAAGGTGGAAAGTTTACATATTTCTTGTACGCTAAATGCACGCATGTGCTTTAAAAACTGTAAAGCAAAATGATCTAATTGGAAAATACAGGAGATGTGTATGCTATGCAGTGAATAGCTGAAATTTAAAATTTCTCCCTCCTATCTCTATGTCTATCTCAAATCCTATATAATTCAGATTTAAATAAAATACACCAGATAATCAGAAAATGGATATATAACAGTAACTAGAACTTTGTTCGCGTAATCTCCTAGATCCCCCGGTGATCTTATTAAATACCTTTCCTTGAAAATCTAAAAACCCAAACCCACAAACACACAGGCACACTACTACCTTCATCTCACCAACTTCTTTCATTTGTAACTTGTAACCTCAATGAGTTTCACGTTCACACTCTAAATCTATAGTTTTCGCGTTAATTATCTCAACTTTTCCAAGCGTTATTCTTTTTGGGGGGTTTTATTTAGAAACCGAAAAGTTGATTACAAGCGTTAGTCTTCTCCGAGGAATTTCTGATTCTCCATTTCTTGAGAGCAAGTAGCTTGTTCTCGTGATCCTTTTTTGCAGGTACCATGCCTTTTTATATGCTCCTGATCTCGCTTTCTCATTTTGGGTTTAGCAAGTTTCGATCTTATGGGGGTTTGGTCTTCTTATCTTGCGTATTGGGTTTGGTATTGTTTAGTACGTATTGAGGTCGCACGTTATTGTCCCTCGTGTTTTGAGTGAATTAAGGATTTGGGTGTTGCTTATTTTTGTTAAAGTTCATATTCAAGCTACCAAGTCTTGTGCCTTTCTCTTTTGGGCGGGCTTTCAGCTGTTTTTCAGGCTATTCATCTTTGATTTCTTCGATTTTTGCAATTGGCAATCAACATACCGTTCTTTTTCTTCCCCCCCGCCCCCCTTTGATATCATCGAAGTTCATTTATTGGTTGCCCCTTACGTGTTAGAGGATTAATTGAGTATGTTGGCTTAATATTAAGGTTTTATTTATTTTCATGCGGGTTTCGTTCCTTCCCTTCGAATCGAAGCTAGTTCAGTTTTTTTCCTCTCTTAATTTTACTACAAGGAACATGTATTTCTAGTCCGTGATACATTAGTATTTTAATGTTAGTCAAAAGCTGCATTGAGTTGCTTGAAAATGGAGGATCGAGTTGACAAGTTGTTCTTGGACTTTACCTGGATCTTCACTGTGTTTATTTCCTGGATCTTCACTCTGTTTATTTTATCAACTTGGCATTAAGTCCTCTTCTTCGTAGTTACCTGTGGAGTGACGTACGAAAGGCGCTCATGCTTGCTATTCTGTTAAGAAAATTTGCCTCTTCAGATAATTGAGTGGGTTCCTATAATGCCAATTCATGTCACGATTTCTTTTAGTTATTACCAAACTTGAATTTAGTATGGATAGTTGCTAGTGGGATTAGATATATTTTCAGGTGCTGTTGAATATTGGCTAATCACTTTTGAAAAGGAAACCCTTGTGTTTCGGTTCATTTTACCTTCTTGCTAATATAGGCATTAGATAGAAGATCTTTACTTTAAGAGAGAGATACAGTTTGCTGACAGCTATATTTGTTAAGCCTAAATATTGGCATTCTTCTTTGCAGTCTTGAGTTCATCCTTTAACTCAGTCCAGTAGGTCATAATGATTTGAATCTGCAAAATAACTGTACTAGTTCTATGCACTTTTCATTTATAAATATTCACACTTGTGACTAACTTTCCAATTTGATATCCTTTTTGGGTCAGGTCCTGTGTTCCTTCCCTGAGTCCTGCCTATATCACGGGGAACTCAGGGCCTGTTAGTTCATAGTTTTACTGCATCATCACTTACAAGAAGTTTCTAAACAGAATGGGAATCCTTACACGCAGGTTCAATTTTACTGTTTAAATTCTTTTTGCAATATCATTAGTTCATTTGAAAGAGATGACTGCTTATCTGAAAAATCTGCTTGTTTATTCTGCAGTACACCTTCAAAAAAACCTAATGAGAGTATGAAACTTATCATAACCACATTTCTGGGAATAGCTTTTGGCTTCTTAATAGGAGTATCGTTTCCCTCATTATCTCTAACTAAGGTATGCAGATGTTTGAACTTTTTCTGTCTATATTTTTTCTTGAGCTTATCTAGTGTTTTCTTCTGCTTCCATTTGTGAATATCACCTCTTTTTCTTCTATGTTATGATATCAGAGTGTTTTTCTCCTCTTCTAGTAATCTCCTTGGCTGTATTGATGAGTTTTCCTAGTGCCCAATACTAGTTTTTACTTTTTTGTTTTACTCTTGCAGCTAAATATTGCATCTAATTTTCTCCCTGCCGTTGATCTTGCTGACATTGAAGACAAAAGTTCAGGGCTATCAGCACAAAAAGTTTTGGATGATTTATCTTACCATAGAGACACCAGTCGGCCTCAAAATTTGAATGATACAGCTAAGGTGAATGATACTCTCCATCATCATAGCCTTTATATACCCTGAGGTCTTTTTCTGCTTTAAAGAGCTTGATTGGCCCATCCAGTTGGCATGATACTCAAACTATACTATGTTATCTAGCTTTTCAACTGAGAGAGCACTCAAGAAGACATGGTTTTGTCAGGTACATTGAGTTGGCATCCATCTCTTCTGACATCAGCATAGACTGTTGGGAAAGCAGTTGAATGCAGATCCATTTTTTTATTTTGCTAATAAAAGGCACCTTCTTAAGCTAAGTCTCATCCAGCCATGTTAAGTTATAAAAAGGATTGACAAACAAAAACAGAGGGGAGCTTTCTTATGGAGCCATTTCTTCTGTTAGTCTACTATAGTAAATATTGTGTTAAAAGAGCACATTTAACTGAAATGGTAAAAAGTAGGTCATTGCAGAGCTCCATCCAGATGGACTTTTGAATTTTATATGTGGGTTTGATGTTAGAGAATAACTGAATAGCTTGTGTAGCGGCTAGTTTATTTGGAAATATATGCTATGTGCATTCCCCCTTTCTTACTTGATTTAATGATTTTCCTGTCATTGTATGCAGATATGGGTGCCTTCAAACCCCCGAGGTGCAGAAATGCTCCCAACTGGAATAGTTGCAGCCGAGTCTGATTTCTATTTGCGAAGATTGTGGGGCAAGCCTAGTGAGGTGTGCCTTCTGCTGTCTTTCATATATATATGCAAGATAACTTTAGGCCTGAACCCTCTCATAAATTATTGTAATGTGTAAAAGATGATTTACTATGCCTTTAAAGTGGAAAAAGCAACTGATGCTCCAATTAAGTTTAAAAAGTCCTCTAGCTGTGAATAAAACGTTTTATTGCTAGCACATACTAATTTGTAATTGGAACAATTGTGTGGGTACAAAAGAAGTAGATGTAACTGTATATTGATTCTTAAGCCAAGGGAAATGGGGACAAAGGAATTCATCTATGCTGGAATCTAGAAGCAATTTAAAGATAGGGAGAATAACGAGGTGTGAAATATCTTGATAGTTATGTGATGATGTAGAACTTCCTTGCTATGTGTATTGCCATATCATTCTGACAAGAATCGTGAGAAACAAAAATGTGTGGCATTTTCCTGGGTGCACTTAACAATTGAAGTTTCAGTTTACATGACATTGTCTATGATGGTAGACATTGTCCAGAAATGCATAAACTGACACAGTATCATCACCCTCTCCCCCTGCTTTCTCTTGGTCCTGTCACAGGAACAAGCTACATGGGTGTGAGTAGCATGTTGCCCTGCAGTAAAAATTTGATTAGATTAGGTAAACTGTGATCTATTAGATAATCTTCCACACTAATTAAAAAATCTAGATCTGTCACATTCCTCTCGAATCCTCTGTCGATGAATGAGAACATGGTAAATTGACTGAGTATTGAGAGTGTTTGATATGCAGGACTTTACTCATACACCTAAGTATCTGGTAGCCTTCACGGTTGGTTATGATCAAAGAGCAAATATTGATTCATGTGTAAAGAAGGTTTTTCCTCTCTCTCTCTCTCCTCTCTCTGTGCATATACACGTGCAAACACACACACACACACACACACACTCGTATCCCAATCACCACACTGCCTAACTGCCCCTCTACTGTACACCTTCTTTGCTTTTCTTCTCTTCCTTCTAAATATCTTGATATGGTTACCTGCAGTAACTACATGACTGATTTTTCTGTCTTGCAGTTTTCAGAGAACTTTACAATTGTTCTTTTCCACTATGATGGACGAGTGACTGAATGGGATGAATTTGAATGGTCCAAGCGGGCTATCCATATTAGTGTCCGAAAGCAGACTAAATGGTAATGAACTATAGCTAGCCTCTTAGAGAAAATGGGATTAATGATTTCCAAGCTCATAGATTTGTACTTTTCTTAACACCAAATTTTGAACAATGTTTGAAGCTACAATTCCATGAATTGTTTTCTCCTAGGTGGTATGCAAAACGTTTTCTACATCCTGATATTGTCGCACCATATGATTACATATTTATATGGGACGAAGACTTGGGAGTTGAGCACTTCAATGCAGAACAGTGAGTTTTAAGTCTGGGAATTTCACTACAATTATTTTGGTTCATTATACTGAAAATTTTGTTGCACCCTTTTTTGCACTCTTAGATACCTAAAACTCGTGAAGAAACATGGCTTGGAGATTTCTCAGCCAGGATTGGAACCCAACAAAGGGTTAACATGGCAGATGACAAAGAGAAGAGGTGATCGTGAAGTCCACAAGTAAGAATGACACAATAACTGTATAATGTACATACAGAAAAGTCAGAACTTGACTCTTAATATAGATCTGTGTTGCTAACACATAAGATTTCTTTTCTTTGTAATTCCTATCAGAGAGACTCAGGAGAAACCTGGCTGGTGCACAGATCCACTTTTACCTCCTTGTGCAGCGTATGGATTGATTTGCCTATGTTGATCTTGTTCTTCTTAAATGCGTTGGTTTTCTTTACCTTTTTATGTAGAATCAATTTGTTCAGAGCTCTAGGCTTACTTCTGGATTCTTTTGGGTTGCCGATACAGATTTGTTGAAATCATGGCTCCAGTGTTTTCACGAGATTCATGGCGCTGCGTATGGCATATGATTCAGGTAAAGAAGTTTGTCCTAATCTTTGGACTTGAAAGAAAAATGTGCAGCTCTCTCTTTCTCTCTCTGTGTGTGTGTGTGTGTGTATTGGTGTGATGCTACAGTAAGTGTAATCACCCTGTGTTGGAATTTGCAGAATGACTTGGTGCACGGATGGGGTCTTGATTTCTCTCTAAGAAAATGTGTAGAGGCAAGAATCTCTTCTATTCCTAGTCTTTAGTTTATCCATTTTGGCTTATTGTACTTCATTTCTTATAATTGCGCATCATGATGGTCTTATGTTGAACTATTTTCCATTGAACAGCCTGCTCACGAGAAGATTGGAGTTGTAGACTCTCAGTGGATTGTTCATCAAACCGTTCCTTCGCTTGGTAACCAGGTGAGGACACTCTTTGGTCTTCTTCAATTGTCCAAATCATGTGTTTTTCCTTCATTAATAGCATAGGAACTCTGCAACTTCTGATGTGGAATTATTTGTTAATAGGGTGAATCACACAATGGAAAGGCGCCGTGGCAAGGGGTAAGTAGCACTGTTATAAAATTGCTATACTTGTTCAAGCGTGTGTGTTCTTGGACATATTAAAGCTGGCACTTCATGTTCTGAAGAATACGTGACTAGACTGAGCTATCCTCCTCTGTAACAGGTGAGAGAGAGGTGTCGAAAGGAATGGACCATGTTTCAAACTCGATTGGCCAATGCTGAAGCATCCTATTATAGGGCAGTGGGAATTGATCCTTCCACCAGCACAGGTCATTAGCAGATGGCCACTTGTATACTACTTGTCATTTACCACATCTTAGGCTCCTATATAATTCTTGATAGAGTGATTTTTTATTTGTAATTCCAACAGTTACTCGTTATTACTGGTCAAAATTTCACTTGAGAATCATTATCCTTAAAAAAAATATCATAAAACGTCCTTTTCTTGTCATTTTGCTGACATTTTTTAGAGGCCAGCTGGTTTTAAGAATCCCAATAAAACGTAGTTTTCACATTCTTTATGAGGTCCATTGTTCATTTGACAAATAATAGACCTTGAAACAACAGAAACTGAGAAACAGCAAAAATGAAACAATTTTGCAGCCGTTGCTGCCCACTGAACATCGGAACTGTAACCTTTGAAGCATGCTATGTTTCTACAAGTGGAATTATTCCTTGTTCGTTTCGCCGGAGCTGGGGCTGCGGCTGAGGCTGAGGCTGAGGCTGAGGCACAGGCACGCTAATTGCCATAGAAGCCCATTATCATCCTAACCCATCCAATAAAATAAAAAGACTAATCATTCTGTTAAATCTTAGGCGTCATGTTTTTCCACGTCCAATCGAAGGTAGATATTTAAGTAGCAAAGTGTCATCAACCTGTCAAAGAGCAATGTCGTTTCAGCAATCAATCACAAACCATCAAGTGGTCCCTACTCAAGCTGGTTCTATGCCCATTACGCGTACATGAAAAGATCTCAATCAAATCGTACGGCCTTGAAGGTCATCACGCGACTGCCAGAAATCAAGAAACTTCCGCGTATCAAACTCAAACCTCTCTCTCCCTCTCTCTCTCTTCGCTTGCCACCAGGTACAACCTGGTGCGCCCGCCACAAAGCTTGTAGGACACGTGTTACCATCTTAATTTACCATCGCTAGTCCTAGTGAAACTGTCAAAATCGGAGAAAATGAGCATCGCACAGCCACGTTCCACGTGTCGCCACTTCAACAACCATCATGGTCAGCTTTTTGAACCATGGTTACTGAACCAGTGGTTAAGTCTTGTGCTGTGGGTATTTATCATTAGGTTCCGACTCTGTTAGGTGCCGGTGAAGGCTAATTTTATTTTAGCTTTTCTGGTAATGTCTTGGTGACAATCTGCTTGCTTCTGCTTTTCTCAGTGTGTTACTTAATTACCTGCTCTTTCGTACCAATTCACCAAGACAAGAGGTTGGAAATTCATTATGGGGCTCTCCAGCTTCCCAGCAGCAGCGGAAGGAGTTTTACCTGTATTAGTCCTCAATACTGTTTTGTCGCTGGCTCTGATAAAGAACATGGTAAGGTCTGTTCTACAAGGGATGGGTGCGGATTCACGGGAAAGAGGAGATTTTGAGGCAGACCCAGATGAGAATTCACAAGATAATGCAAGAGAAAGAAGAGTGTCTATAACCCGGTTCAAGTCCTTGTGCCACAGTAGCGGGGATAATAATACTAGTGGTGTTAGTAGTAGCTGTGGCAATGATCGGGTTAATACACTTGAATGCTGTGTGTGTCTGTGTAGATTTGAAGCTGAAGAGGAGGTGAGTGAACTGTCCTGCAAGCATTTCTTCCACAAACGTTGTTTGGACAAGTGGTTCGATAACAATCATAGGACGTGCCCTCTTTGTCGATCTGTCCTCTAGTTAGCTTTGTGTTTTTCTTTTCCTTTTTATTTTTGCATCATTCAAGTTAGCTTATTTTTAGGGCATATTCTGTTCACTCCGTTTTCTTTAGATGTTATAAGTAATATTCCAGATTCCGTTGTCTAATATTTCCTTTTAGGCTTACTCCTGGGTGGAATTTTAGCAAAATTACAGAGTGCCCATATAAGTCTAGTTTGTGCATCTGTTACATTTGGCTAGGTCTTATTTACATGTACAATACTCCAGATTCAGAGGGATTGTATCATTTCCAGCTTATATTTGGAATACCTTCCTCGTGTTAAGCATGATTCTCAGAATATCTCGTTTGAACAAGTTGTTGATGTACTAAATCTTCTCAAAATATGCTCATTCGAGATTACTGATATGAAACAGCCTAGATGCCTGTGTTAAGTTCCTCTTTGTAATTGACTGGAAAATTACGTCTATCAAACAAAGCATGCAGTTAATGCAACTAACGACGAAAGCACGAATCCTTCTCTTCTGATCTTAAACTGAAACAGGTGACTTCCAAGTTTGAATGCCCTGTTGTGGGTAACCCAACATCCTAATTCTAGCAGTGCTCCCATTTGTTAAAAAACAAAAGCTCTTTTGATTGGGCCATACGGCAGCATTTTGACGTATCATTTTAAGTCTTGAGCTTATATTTGTTTAGAGCTCCAAATGGAAACTTAGTTCCATCGAAAAAGAAGGGAACCAGGGAATAACGCAGAAAGGACCACAAATAGAATCTTCTGGAACTTTGAAGAAGGATCTATAGACAGAGAGGAAGCAGTCGGTCCGATGTTTGAGTTGTTTATTTTTATTTATAATTATATTAACATAACGAAAAGTTGATCATTCCCTTGTTGAAATTCACGAATTAACTAAAAACGTTTGGGGAAAAAAAAATTCATTTTAGGTTTAACAATTATCTACTCAGGTTTGAAGGATTTATAGAAGCAGATAAAAAGGGTATAGTATAGAGCAGAACAACCAAGATTTTGAAGCTTCCAAATAAGGAAGGAAACTTAATGCTGCAAAGGAAAAGTTGAAGAAACTCTATCAAAATAGAAATTGCAACACCAACATAACAATTCAAATTTTGAGAAGAAGCCTTAATCCAAATTAAAAAAGAAGCAGTCTTAGATCCTAAGAATGGGTTGAAGAAAGCTTAAAAAAAAAGGGGCTATAACAGTTTGCTTACTACTTCCATCTTGTTGCAAATAAATTTCACTGACCAATACATATTCGTTGTTAGAAAACATTTAACCACAAAATAGAAGCAAAAATAATAAAAACTTGTGACAAATTGCTTTATTGTCACCTTTACATTTTTGTTACGTATCACGCTTCGACCCAGATATTTTTTTGTGACAATTGTGTAATAACGTTTGTATAGTATTGGGTCCAGATCTCCTGTCCAATATTATGGTGTCTTATTGTGTCCAATAAATCTCAGCCGTTTATTTATGTAGGTCCCGTATGGGACCCACGTGGAACCTACAAAATAAATGGTTGAGATTTCATGAGACAGAATAAGACAGAGTAAAACTGGACAGAGGATCTGGTCTCTATAGTATTTTGCTACCGGACTTTTGCAACGATGTCGGTCATGATTTCTAATCGTCAACAAATAGACTTAGCAACATTTTTTTTAACTTTTAGCGACGAAATGTTTCTTCGTTAAAAGCCTGTTATGTTGTAATGTGTTCAAGCTTTAAATAACCATCACTCACTATTTAAAAAAAATCGAGGATCATTATGGAGATAGAAGTACAAGGAGATTAAAATAGGGTGCATCATTCCTTTCAAAGTTCCTTAGAGGAAAGACTAACTCTCACTCATCTATGTAAGTACATAAATCATTCTTCACTCACATGATTGGAAGAGAACAAACCGAGGCTTTCACCATGCCTTTTAACTCAAATGACTTGGAAATTGAACCCTAACAAAGCCCTCGTTCCAAATAGTTCAAGTAATTTATTTTTTCCAAAAGTCATTACACCTAACAAAGGAGTAAGTCATAAAGTGCGTATTGGAATTCTTCACCAATGAGAAAATGTTAAAGGAATTCAATAGGAATTTCATCACTTTGGTACCTAAAATATTAAATCTCTTCATAATCTTGGTAGTTTACATAATTTTTTTCCAGTTTCGCCTTCCTTTGGCTCAATGGTGAGAGGCGTTCACTTAAAGTGGAACAAAACCTTGAGGTCATGGGTTCGAGGCGTGGCCTCACC
>JANKYE010000001.1:5370463-5381624 GCA_032467995.1 Erythroxylum dillonii | reverse complement strand
CCATGTGTATATCGGATTTGTTTGCTCCAACATACCATCATCATAAGGCATGTACTTGAATGTCATTAGTGATATTCAGGTATTTACTTTATGGTAGTGGGATGTTGCAGTATCAATGGCAAAACCTTATTAACCCATTCACTTGAAAAGGGTATATGCTAAATACCTAAATTCTAGAAGAAAATTTTGAGCTAATAGATGTGCAAATGTTGTTTTCTTCTAGACGCTTATGAGAGCTTAAAAACATTGATCATACTGAGTATATGCTGGCAATTTGGGCAGACGACACAATAAGGGAAGTCTCCTCAACAAGGAAATTTAGTCATCTAGTCATTTTGACAACTGATGAGCATTTTGTTATTAAAACTCTGCGTAAATATAAAGTGAAGGTAAAGATCAATAATCTGGGATTTCTGAGAATCACCATCTTTTTGAAGTTGTTTTTATTAACTTGAACAAACGTTGCAAGGAGTCTTAATCAAAATCATAAAATTAGAAGCTACAAACTAAAAGAATTTAAGGTAGTTTAAGTTTAGTCGTATTTGCACAAAACCTTCGCTTTTAGTTTTTCATAAAAATGTGTTTCAATAAAGAGAAATTCAAGAAAGAGAAGAAATATAATAATAGTAAGAAATAACACTTGTTGTTAGAAATGAAACGGAAATGTGAAAGAAAAAAGGTAACAACATTTAGAGAATTTATTTCTAACATCCAAGTCAAAAGAAGTGCTTAAAGGACTCCAAAAACAAAAGCCAGAAGAGGTGTTATCTTTGTGGACAATTTAATAGTACATCACATATTGGAATAATCAACTTCTATACCAACTACATTTTCATTCGTTAGAATCATATAGATCTTCAGCCGCTTTCTTTTATTTCTTTTTTTTAAGTTTTGATTTATACTAAAGTTTATGAAGCCAATTGGAAGTCAAAATTTAAGGCTGCTGTGATATAGTACATCTCTTATCTACTTGATGCAAAACGATTGCTTCTACTAAAGTGTATGTATTTATCATTCATCTACATGATTTAACTGGAAGGTATGAACACCGACTCATTGATGATATGGTGGCTTATGCTCTCAAGAGTGAAGGAGGTTATATTTGGGCATGCAAGAACTATGATGGAGATGTGCAGAGTGATTTCTTAGCTCAGGGTATGTAAAAATATTTTATAAGTTTTGAAGAAACAACATTTAGAAATTGCCTTCTTTATTGTTTTTCGTGTTTGGGAGTTATGTAGTTTATGGTGATTTTTTTTGCATCGTTTTAAAAAGTTGCAAAGTATATTGTAGGTTTATGGCTCCTGTAGGTTTCGGGTTCCTTAGATTGATGACCTCTGTACTGCCTATGCCCTCCAATGCTTCGAGTAAAACTTGAACATGTGACAAAGTTGTTTGCTGTGGAGCCGCCAGAATTGGGAAGCAACAAACTTCAAGTCATCAGCCATTAAAGCAAAAGCTTCAACTTTCGAAAGGGTCTACACAATTCGGGTTGAGATAGGAAGGTTTGATGATGAATAGGGTCTAGCAAGTTTAGTATGAAAATTTTAAATTATTTTCTTTTTCTCTAAAATCTACATGGCTTATAAAATCTACCTGACCTCTCTATATATACGTTTTATATATATATATGGTGCGTGTATGAAACTTCCTAATTTTTGTCCAAAAAAGGCTTAAATTGAGCAGACTCGTGAAAATATAGACCTTCATTGAGCAAGTTACAAGTTTAAGTCCTAAACTGATCAAAATAAAATATGTTAGGCCCCAATTTTGGCTTTTAGTCCTAGGTTGAGAACCAAGAGTATTTCTTGGATGAAAATAAGAATCTATGTCAATAGTAGCTTTCTTTTTTCCACTATCTAGTACTGGTGGTGCTTCATCCTCTCTATATGATATATCATGAGCCTTTTTATTTTCCTTTTTCTCTTTTACTTGTTGCTGCAAATAATTTCCAATCCTATCATGTACTTCAAATGGTACTTTTCTACATGAAGCAATATTACTCTTAACACTAGCAAGATGTTTTTTCATTCTATAAACTCCTTCCTCTTTAAATATTATACCGTAAAATATACAGTTACATTAGATATTCTTATAAAATGTTTGAGAAAAAGAAAAATAATTATATGCTAAATTAGACTTACCATAAGTAGAGGATGCAATATTCATTGAATATTTTTTTGATAAATCTATTTATCCATTATTATTTAACCTAAAAAGTATTAAAAAATAATTGGGTATACTATCGTCAGGGCAAAAGTCTCCTACTTTAATAATTCTCATCATCAGTTGTAATAGAAAATGACATTCACAAGCATAAATAAAAAGAAATCAACGTTAATAAGTAAAATATATAATTTATAATATAAACCAAAATAGCCAAAAAAGGATTAAAAGATCTTTGCTTTTATATAATAAAGAATAACTGTGACATGAATATTTATAAAAAGGATAAAATTTTCTATTTCTATTAACTAACTCCAATAAAAATTGCATAAATTAATTTAGAAGTAGCCCATTATTATAAAAAGAAAATCAATGAATTAGAGGTTATACTAAACTTAATAGCTTATATTATAAGAAAAAAATAATTAATGTTAATAAGTAAAATATACAACTCAATTCATAAGCCATTATAAGAGTAACTATATATTTATATTATTATTTTCTTAGACTTAATTTTTTAAAATAAAATTCATTCCAAATATTAAAAGAGTTATTTTAATTTCTAGTAATGCCAAATTAAATTTAATTATGGTACTATTAAAAAATTAAAAATAAGAACTGAAGTAATTAGATGGGCTTAAACACTTGAATATTACTAGTGCTTGAAATCCTTATCAATCGCAATGGTGCAAATGATAACAACATAAAACAGGATCATCCTAATATGCAATGGACACTAAGGTGTGCTTATCTCCTCTACTAGAGAAGGGTGACCACAACTTTTTGGATGGCTTAATAGAGGACTAGAGTTGGACATTGAGCTATAAAATTGATTCATTGATTCAATAAGAGATTAACCGTTTAAGTACATGAGAATAAATTATGCAAAATGAAATGATAGTCGAGTAGATATAATGTTGTTAAATACTTCCAAGTTGTTTGAAGCCATTGTTGAGCAAACATACCAATCAATTCATTGATAGCAAGAAGTAAAAAGTAAAAATAAATTAGATCACTTCACAAATTTTTTACATATGATACTCATTTACAATTTATCAACTACATCCATATAAACTCAAAATGACCACACATATACACCAAAAGAAGACCAACAGTAGAATGGTGAACAAAATCTTACTCACTTATCGATGTGCTCCACTTCAAATGGCCGAGTTTTAGCAAGTCTGGTTTTTAGTTTTGAAGTTTTAGATCAACAAACTGAATACTTTAAGAGAGTTTATATAACTTAAGAGATTAGAATAGAGAAGAAATCTCCTTTAGTTGGTACACTTGTAGATAAAGCTATCAAATTATCCTTATTTATTATATGTTCTAAACATAGATAAATTTTATACAAACCGAATAACTGGACGAATTCTATATAAATAATCCGTATTTTTTATCTGTTAAGAAACATTGAATAATAGTAAACTAAAACATACTCTAATTATATACAAATAATTACAGTTCAAATGGAATCAACACTCGACTTGACTGATTGATGAGTAATTTTTTAATATTGTTTTGTGTTTCATTTATTTTTATTTTTATCACAACACTAAACTAAGCTAATCCTTGTAAGTTACATAGTTTCTAATTCAATCCATCACTCAACAAATTGTTTTTCTCAAGGTAGAACTATTAATTCTTATAATCTATCTTTTCTCTCTCTAGACTCTTTCTTTTGACTGGTGCCCTTATATCTGGTTGTATGAAGTCCTAGAAATCTACTTTCAAAGTAAAATAGTACCCCATTTTTCTTGGGATAGGGTTAAAACGAAGATCAGTATACGGGTAGTTACTGTTGGATCAGAAATGAAAACATACAAGATTTGGTTAAACGGTGGATTTCAAAAAAAAATTTAGAAATCATAACACAGCGGAAGCAAGATAACCAAATCAACATGTCAATCCATACATGATACGGTATAAGGATAGTAGTTAACATAAGAACAAGATAGAGATTATATTACTGACTCCTTCGCTACAGCTTTAACTCCTCGCTGTATTATCCTATCCTCGGCATTATATCCTCTCCCAGGTGACGTATCCTCTTCTTTTTATTATTGTTTCCTCTTCTCGATATTATATCCTTGACCAATCCGATCTACCACTTGTTCTCCTGGACAACTTGGTTAACAAGATCCTTTGGTGTGAAAGGAGAAGAAAAATTTAGAGGAGATTTTTCTTAGATGAAGAAGCCAAAAATGAGACATCTTCTTATGCAAATTTAGGCATTACCATGCAAGCTATAAGAGAGAGAGTGTGATAAAAAAATGAAAGAACCCTTTCCTACACACTCTTAATTTCGATTAACCCAAAAGGAAAGAAGAGATTTGCATTAAATGCATCACTTCTTTATTTAATCAATCGTAAGGAAGCCAATAAATGAGACTCTTCTCGTTTATCTTTAAGATGGCTATATGAAAAGACTATTAACCTAAATAAGACCTATCAATTTTGGTTTTTGATGATCAAAGAAGGAACATGGTCCATCCAATGTACATCTTTCTTCTTTAATCCAATAAATGCTAATAGGTTATATGCTATCATTAAAAGATAATCATTAAACCATTTAATGGTAAGATCATTACTCCATTTAATGATGATAATGCATGATAAATACCATCTTTATTTAGCAATTCAATGCCAAATGTGCAGCTGCACATTCAACCCAATAAAACTGAATTTCCTTCTCTCTCTTTAAAATATTTGTTTCAATATAATTAATCTAATTAATTAAATTATACTAAAGTCTAGCCAATTTATAAACGTTGTAGTCTATGACACCGCGGAGAAATAAGCTTCTTCATCGCAGCGGGCTAACCCTAATCGACAGAAACTTATGGTTGTGGCGAAATATTGCAATCTACCACGCCGCGGTGAAATAAGCTTCTTTGCCGCAGTGGCAAACATTTGTCCTTGTTTATTTTTGTTTTCTATAGGAAAATGCCTCCAACCAAGAATCCTTCCCGTAACTCTCCCACTTCCTCCTCGAGCTTCTCCCTATCCTCCCATTCATCCCAATCTTCCCATCCATCCCATTCCTCTGCTCACTCCCCCCTCTAGATGATTCCAAATATAACGACCTAGCCGAGAAGATCAACGCTAGGCCATTTATTAAGGAATGCCCTTTTCCCTTAACCCACATAATAATCCTTTCTTCCACCAACTTGTCCATTCCCAACTCACCGGATTAGTGCAACCTAGGTACTAGGGAAATGACAAATTTGTCTGTCATTTCTACACTCATGCTCGCTTTCACAACACCTTGGATATTAATTTTTGTGGTGTCACTGTCCTTACTGTTTTCACCACCGTCAGCATCTATGAACATTATAACCTTCCTCCTGTCCTCCGCTGCCACTACCAGCAATTAATCCATCACTATCCTTAGGATAATGTCCTTTATACCGTTTGTCCTGAGGGTGCCGAATTGTATCAGCCTTGAATCTATTAGCGCTATCTTAAGTGCTCTGACCTCCACCCCGAGGCCCGTCCTTGGCTTCATCTGGTCAGCAAAAATATCCTTCCCACTACCCACCTCGCTTATGTAACTAAACAACAAACTCTTTACTTATATCTTCTCATGGTTGGCCGCCTAGTCGATATAGCCCATGCCATTGCCTCCGCCCTTTGTGAATCCATCCTTACTGCCAAGCTCACCAACTCCATCATCTTCCCCCACCTCATCACCGACCTCTTCTAGGCCCATCACATCCTTGAGTACAATAATGATAGTTATTTCAACCCAGCCCCCCTCTTTTTGTTACATCCACCATAAATAACCCTGCCTCCAACCTCCTCCCCGATCCCCTCCCCGTTCCACCCTACCTCCTGCAGCTGTTACCACCTTGCTGTCACCCATTTCGAGGCCTTGTCTCGCGAGAATGTTCCTTCCACCCCATTACATTACAGGCACTTGCCCGCTGAGTGGATACTCTTCAGGAGACACTTTTACAAGTGGTAGCCAGACAGGACCAAGATCCTCGGTATCACCAGCGAATGGATGCCCTAATTGCCGCACACCTGCATTTCTTGCTTCCTTTTGAGGAAACCGATTCCCTCGACGGTGTAGGCACGTCTAGGGCCGCCCCTTCTGATGCTGCAGCTGATCATCCCATGGAGTAATTTGAGTGTTTATTCTGTATTTTCTTTTTGTTGTATTTTTGTTTTAGTTTGTTAGTCAGATGCTTAGCTCATTTTGTAATTTCAAACTTGTTGCACCCATTTATATATAATTATTTTCCTCCTTCCACTTTGTTGCGCCTTCCTTTTTCACTTTATTGCTTTCTTTCAGTTACTTGATCTTCTTCATTGAGGACAATGTTATGTTTAAGTGTGGGGGAGCTTTTCTCACTTTGTTGTTCTTGTTTGTGCTCCATTTTGGTCATTTACATGTTTGTGTTAGTCAATTATGCATAATGTCTATAATTTTTAAACTTGTTGTTTGTGGAAATTCAGTTTCTGCTGTTTTTCGCCTCGGCGTATTGTGCCTTCGTCACGGCCATATGTATGTTTTTTGCCACATCGAAGAATTTGTGAATTGAACAGTTCGTCGTGGAAAACTTTGGTTTCGCCAAGGCACCAAAACTTTGCAGAAAAAATTTTTGTTTTAAGAAAAATTGGCCTTAATTTAACAATTCTCCCTCATTCGATACTTGTCATTCTTGTTTCTCAAAGAATTTATAAGTTTCAAAGTGATGCTTGAGTTTTTGAAAATACCTCTCATTCTTTAAATGATAGTCGATTTTGACTCATTTTATTTTTGATGTTTTCAACACTAAGTAAGTGAAGGCATGCTAACAAAGTAGCACTTTATGTTTATAATACTTGAGATTGTTCATTGAGATATTACCCTTGTTGAAAGGATATTTGAGCCTGAATTTCTTTTAATTCTTGTGCGTGTATCTGCTTATTTCATATCTCTCTAGAACTTGTTTCAATTCTTAATCAAAGCTTTATGAACTAGAATTTTATTAACATGATAGAGGCATTCTTTCAAAACCCTTTGACCCAAACACAATCCTGTAAACACTTATCCATTGCTAGCCCCTTGAACCATTATTTATGAGAACATGCACGCATCTTTATATGGTGTCAATAGGTTATTTTAATTTTTCTTCAAGTTATTTCAAGCAATGTGAAAAAAAAGTGTTCTACCAATGTTTTCTAAAAAAGAGAAAGAAAAAAGAAAAAATTACAAAAAGCAACAAATATATATATATGTGTATGTGTTAAATTTATGTTCTAAAAAAATGTGTTGTCATTTGTGTCAATATTGTCTTACTATTGACATCTATTTCATAATTGTAGTGCATGTACTCATAATTTTTCTTTCTTCATCCATTCCATCTATTTCGTCTAGCCTTCCGTGCGTTACAACCTTGAAAAGTCCTCTTGATTTTTGAAATTATAGTTCTTGTAGTGGAGAATTAGGACTGTCACAAGCTTATGGTAGAGAATGGACTAAGCGGATTTTAGAGTGAAAATATCCCTAAACAAAAGTGAGATGAGAGCAAACACCTTACCTTGAGTGAAATCTCTTTTGTTCAATCTCTTGGATTAAATTCTTTTAGCGTTTATTTTCTTAGCACTATTTCAGTCTACTTTGATTGATTTATGAGAAAGTGATTTTTGCCAATTTCCTATTATTGTTTTAAGCATGTTCGGAATTTTTCTTTTACACTTGTGTCTCTTTGACTCTTATAAGCTTTGTCCAGGAGTACAAAGGTCTAAGTGTGGGGGAATTTGATTAAGCCCAAGATTATTATATAAATTAGGGACACTTTCATGGCTTTTACTATACTTTTTGACTCCTAATTCTTGATTTTATGCTTAAATTAATCCTTGAGTGTGTACTTTTATTTTATGCAATTTGATAGTGAAAATTGTTACAAATTGGTATTAATTGCACTATTAATTTTCTGAGAACAATTGATACTGCAAATTGCTATTGTCATTGTAGGAACCTCAAGGAAAAAGGAGTTGAAAATGGGCTAAAGTGAGGTCAATAAGAGCAAAGGCGCTACAGGACATTCGGCGTGGCAAAGTAGACCTGTCACTGCGGCGAAACATGAAGAATCCAGGTTCAACTTTCAGGAAAAGTTCGCCACGACAAATATCAATTATTTCGCCATGGCGAAGAATCCAGTAAAGAGAAAAAACGTTTTGGGAAAAGTACGCCGTAACGAACTTATCTATTGTCGCGATGAACCATCGAAAACCCAAACCATATTTAGCAAAATCACTCACTGTTTGACTTGACCCACCAATCCATCACTTAAAAACCTACTAAATTAGGTTACAGAGAGGGCAGACAACACTCCAGAGAAAAACACAACACAGAGAGCACCGATCACACACACACCTCTCATCTCTCTCACTCTCAACCTTCATCCATCATTTCTATCCATTTTTTATCATCCCCTTCATCATCTGTTGTTGCTGCCACGGATGTTGTCGATGTGTTTACAGTTGTGAGTGCTCCCGAAGTGATGGTTGGCTAAGCACCATTTCCTCTTGAAGATGTAGCGATGGCTTAAGTTCGACGGGCTTCAAAAGGGAGTAGTTTTTACATTGTTGAGATTAACTACATTGTTATGAACTCCTGAGTCTTAATGCCTTGTAGTTAGATGTTCTTGATTATTGTTTAATCAAGTGTTGAACAATGTATTATGTTATAGATTTGTTTATATAGAACTTGGAGCTTTAATATATGAAGTCTTATTTATGTCTTTTTGGTGATTGTGTTAATTGTCTTTTATCTACCTAGTTATATTTGATATTGAGATGATGTTTGATTCCAATTGACCACTTACATTAACTTATCCATTACACACACTAAGATGCATTTAACAAGGTTTTAAGAAATGAAGTTCATTGATTAAAACCTTAAACTTAAAGAGTTCTTTAAGGTTTATCAT
Source organism: Erythroxylum dillonii (assembly GCA_032467995.1). Lineage (NCBI taxonomy): Eukaryota > Viridiplantae > Streptophyta > Magnoliopsida > Malpighiales > Erythroxylaceae > Erythroxylum > Erythroxylum dillonii. Next base: position 5,372,532 of record JANKYE010000001.1, on the reverse strand, counting down.
TTGAAACTTAGAGATTTTTGCTCCCAAAAAGATTTGTTTTGAAATATGATAGCCAAAGCTCGTTTTCAAGATGATTTTATCATATTAGATCATCGTTTGAGTTTTAAATTTCTTTTCCCAAAAATCCAAAAATACCTTTTTATATACTTTTCTTTCAATTAGTTCAATTTAGTTAGTTTACTTAAAAAGATCCAAAACACCCTTTTAAACAATTTAGTTTGCATTTCTTGACAATTAGGATAGCTTAGATCATTTGCATTAGGTTCCGATTAAGTGAGACGACCCAAGGTTGCACTCTATATTGCAATCCTTGGAATTAAATTTTTGATTCGGTTTCCAATGGAATAACCCGAAGACAAACCGCAGATCTCATGGCAAAGCCTGGGGTTGACAATTTTCTAAATGACATGCAATCACATAATATCACATATTATTTGCATTCATTTATCCATTCATCACATGAACTAATCAGCCACATTTGATTGTGCATCCTAGAAACATAAAAGTAATTACAAGCCTTTTAGGCCCAAAATATTCTGCTTAGACATGGATCTTCCACTTCGAACTCTTCGCCCACATGACCCGACCCATTTGGTAAAAACTGTGTAATGGCTTTTCTTTTCCAACAAAATTGTTTACTTTCATAAAACCAAATTGTTGTCCAATAGAAAACAAAAATCTGCAATTGTTTTTAACAAAACCGAAACTTATGTATATGACATAAAAAATCCAGCACTTGTAAAAATCTGAAACTTAGTTACAAAAACTCTCATACAACCGAAAATTTGTTAAAACAAAATTCCAACATTTTTGTTTTCTAAAATTCGAAATTTATCCAAGACTCAATAATCAAAACCAAAAGTTTACCTCCTCTTTCTTCAATCCATGGCTTCTTCATCTTCATCATTACATGATTTTGTACTTTACATAATCAAAGAATTGTTGGATCGAAAAAGAAAACATGCAAGATTTGGTTAAACGGTGGATTTCAAAACCTTTTTAGAAATCATAACACAACGAAAGCAAGATAACCAAATCAACAAGTCAATCAATACATGATACGGTATAAGGATAATATTTAACATAAGAACGAAATAGAGATTATATTACTGACTCCTTCATTACAGCTTTAACTTCTCGCTGTGTTATCCTATCCTCGACAATATATCCTCTCCCAGGTGATGTATCCTCTTCTTCTTATTATTGTTTCCTCTTCTCGATATTATATCCTTGACCAATCTGATCTACCACTTGTTCTTCTTGGACAACTTAGTTAACAAGATCCTTTGGTGGGAAAGGAGAAGAAAATTTTGGAGGAGATTTTTCTCAAATGAAGAAGCCAAAAATGAGACATCTTCTTTTGCAAATTTCGGCACTACCATGCAAGATAGGAGAGAGAGAGTGATAAAAAATGCAAGAACCCTTTCTTACACACTCTTAATTTTGGTTAACCCAAAAGGAAAGAAGAGATTTGCATTAAATGCATCATTTCTTTATTTAATCAATCATAAAGAAGCCAATATATGAGACTCTTCTCATTTATCTTTAAGATGGCTTTATGAAAAGACTATTAACCTAAATAAGACCTATCAATTTCATTTTTTGATGATGAAAGAAGGAAGATGGTACATCCAATGTACATCTTTCTTCTTTAATCCAATGAATGCTAATAGGTTACATGCTACCATTAAAAGATAACCATTAAACCAGTTAATGGTAAGATCATTACTCCATTTAATGATGATAATGCATGATAAAAACCATCTTTATTTAGCAATTCAATGCCAAATATGTAGCTGAAGATTCAACCCAATAAAACTGAAATTCCTTCTCCTCTCTTTAAAAATTTTGCTTTAATATAATTAATCTAATTAATTAAATTAAACCAAAGTTTAGCCCATTTCTAAATGTACATTTGGGCTTCTAATTAACCATTAATTAGTGCATGCCCAACATTCAATCATGGGCTTTAAAACCTCCATTTATATTTCTTACTTTATGACTAGATATATAATGCTCATAAAAACCAAACTCTTTTGTTTTATTAATAATAAATATTTTCATTACAA
>JANKYE010000001.1:5300901-5313191 GCA_032467995.1 Erythroxylum dillonii | reverse complement strand
ATTCTTTCTTTTGGCCTACCTTTGCTTTTCCTTATCTTTGGTTCCTGTAAAGAAGAATAAACACAATTCATTCCCACAATTATTTTTGACTCATGCTTGATATCCATCATCTGATATTGATGATGGAGTTCTAGAGGTGTATGATGTTGCGTATAAACTAGTGTTTGACTAAAATAATCAAAGAAGTGTATTGAGAAAAATCGATGTGGCAATGATGAGACAGAAGGGCACAAGTGGGCACCGGACAAGCACGTGGGCGTCGCCCTTCTCATTGCACGCTGGCACGCCATTGGAGAACTGTACCTTAAACCACATTCCTCCTCTTAAGTTGCAAAACAATAGTACTAATTCACAGGTTTTCATGTTTCAGGTTCAATTTTTGCTATGAATGATTGTCAGTTCATGCTTGTTGACCATATCACGAGCTTTAGATTCTGAGGCTATAATATTCTTTATTATATCTAGTTAAGGTAATCGTCGAATCCTAGCGTGTGGTAAGCTTTGTATCTTGGTTCTAGAGAAGATAGATTTGGATTTTCCCGCTTTCTTCCTTTCTTTCGGCTATGTTTTTTAGTTGATCGACTTGGTACGAGCGACCTATATTTGATGTTGATGGGATGGGATTCCAAATCAATGGGGCATAGAATTTGACTGGAAAGACATGGACCTTGCAGAGTTTGATCTTACGGAGTTCCTATTCTTTGACAAGTTATGTTAGTAATTCGATATATAAGAACTAGGAAGCTTACCATACCTACAACAAAATCTCTTGCTTTTCTTTTCTTCTGGGATATCCTCTCTCCATTACAATTCCACCTTTTCTTTCACTTTTTTATTTACTTGGTTACAAAATGACTAATAATTTTCGAACTAGCTAATTTGGAAACTTTGGTTCAGGAAAGAACTAGTTCTTTTTTCTACCTTCCCTGGAAGACAGAGAATAGCTGGCTCTTGGAGGAAGAACCTTTTACGGCTTCTGAGGGACAATCCTGTATAGGTTGTTAGGTTGATTTATCTGGTCCATCCATGTTGAGAAGTAGTTGATGAAGACATAAACAACGAAACGAAAAGAAGAATAAGAAGAAAGAATCATGAAGTTTATGAAACTAGGGTCCAGGCCAGACACGTTCTACACTACTGAGGCTGTCAGGTAAAAACTTTCCCGCTTGCGACACATGGAGATATGGATGGATATAGCACGTACTCACTCCAGATGACAATCTTTTGCTCCTTTAATGCAGGTCTGTATCCTCTGAAGTCTCTAGTGACCTCATAATTCAAGTTAAAGGAAGTAGATATTTGCTTCACAAGGTAAATTTTTCATTCCCTTGGTCACAATTTATTTGTAATTTCAGGCTTTCTCGCAAGTAGATTTTACACAAATTCATCATATGCAGTTTCCTCTGCTTTCCAAGTGCTTGCGACTACAGAGACTCTGCTCCGAGTTCCCTGAATCTTCACAGCATCAAGTAGTCAAACTCCCAGATTTTCCTGGTGGAATTGAAGCATTTGAACTTTGTGCCAAGTTCTGTTATGGTATTACCGTCACTCTTAGTGCCTACAACATTGTAGCTGCAAGATGTGCCGCAGAATATTTGCAAATGACTGAGGATGTCGAGAAGGGGAACCTAATATGCAAGCTCGAAGTTTTCTTCAACTCTTGCATACTTCAAGGTTGGAAAGATTCTATTGTTACCCTTCAAAGTACCAAAAGCTTTCCCGCGTGGTCAGAAGACCTTGGAATTACAAGCAGATGTATTGAATCTGTAGCCTCTAAAGTCTTAAAACATCCTTCAAAAGTGAGCTTGTCACATAGTTATTCTAGAAGGGAGCGGGATGATGTTTCCTTTAATGGAGGAGAGAGCCTAAGGCATAAGCCAACAAGCAAACGATGGTGGGCTGAAGATATGGCAGAACTAGGCATAGATTTATACTGGAGAAGCATGATAACAGTTAAATCCAGTGGAAAAATACCCTCTAATCTTATTGGAGAAGCATTGAAAATTTATGCAGCTAAATGGCTACCAAACATTTCAAGAGAAGTAAACGGTCATAGACGAGAGGCCTCAGACTCGGATTCAGACTCAACTAGTGAGGTATTTTCCAAGCATAGGCTGATCTTGGAGTCAATAGTAAGCTTACTTCCAGCAGAAAAAGGCTCGGTGTCTTGCAATTTCCTTCTTAAGCTTTTAAAAGCAGCTAATATTCTTAACGCCTCATCGTCTTCAAAGGTGGAATTAGCTAGAAGAGTGGCACTACAATTAGAGGAAGCAACGGTGAATGATTTGTTAATACCCTCTTTCTCAGAATTAAGTGACACTGTCTATGATGTAGACTTGGTTCTGACGATAGTAGAACAGTTCATGGCTCAAGGGCAGAGTCCTGTCACAAGTCCTCCAAGATCCAAGTTGGGTTTTGAAAGGAGGAGGTCTCGCTCCGCAGAGAACATTGATTTGGAGTTCCAAGAAAGCAGGAGATCATCCTCAGCATCCCATAGTTCGAAGTTGAAGGTGGCAAAGATTGTAGATGGCTATCTTCAGGAGATTGCCCGAGATGTGAATTTGCCTCTCTCGAAGTTTATCGCACTAGCCGAGTCCATACCAGATTTCTCAAGGATTGATCACGATTATCTCTACAGAGCCATTGACATCTACCTTAAGGTAAAATAACAGTCGCTTCTTGGTCTGAACAATTTACCATATTTCACAATACGGTTACATATCCTAGGTTGTGGGCCACTCTAGCCTGTTAGATAGCCAACTTCTTGAACTTGGGTTAGGTCATATTGGCAATTCATTGGCATTTGCGGTTATACCGACCTAACTAATTAACATCAGTAGTCAGAATCCTAGGAAGTAGGTTTATGACTTCATAATTTCTTTGATCGTCATATCAGCTGTTGCAGAAAACCTCTGGCTGAGTTTCCTCCAGTGATTAACAAAGAGTAGTCAATTGTGGTGGGGTTAAACCTTACCCATTCTTGTTAGTTGGACGTATGGAAGTTTTCAATTTTAAGAAGTGGCCAGTTGTTATTACTTGAAAATGGAAATTGATCCTGAATCCCATGTATAAACGTCCAGGCACATCCAGACTTGAACAAGACTGAAAGAAAACAATTGTGTCGAACCCTTGACTGCAAGAAATTATCTGTTGAAGTCTGCATGCATGCTGCACAAAATGAGTTGCTCCCACTGCGAGTGGTTGTGCAAGTTCTCTTCTTTGAGCATGCAAGAGCTGTAATGGCTGGTGGCAAAGTCACTGAGCTGCCTAGTAACATCAAAGCCCTGCTAGCCTCACATGATATTGACCCCTCAAGGCCTACAGCAACATTAAGCACTACTACTAGCATCCGTGCAGAGGATCAATGGAGTGTTTCGGGGCTCAAATCACCAAATTCAAAAGTCTCAACTTTACGAATGAAATTGGCTGAAGATGATAATTTGGATGAACATGATTTGCGATCAGATGGTCTTGGGAGAAGCTCCAAGTTTAAAGCTTTCTGTGCTCTTCCTACACGACCCAAAAGAATGTTTAGTAAGTTGTTGTCTATCAATAGAAGTTCAAGCGAAAAGAATTGATTAAATTTTTGTCTAAGAATATAGGCATTGAAGGTATTCTGAGCTGTAACTCTATATATACACTGGTCTTTTGGCCCTTTTGAAATGATCCTTTTATTTTAGCTCAAAATCAAAAAAATTTTACGTGTATTGCCAAAAAGAATCAAAATTTGAGGATGTAGAAACAAATACTCCTGCCGGATCTCACTTTGGGAACCAAAATATAACTCTTAGCTGTAGAACAGAAACGTGGGACGAAGATTTCTGTTTGTGTCTGTAAATCTACAACACGTGTCTTTGTCTCTTTGTTGCAGCTCACTGAATGTTCTGTTCACTGCAAAGTAATGTTCGTCAGATGTTTGATACAGTAAAGCGTTGTTGGCCTGTTGTGATTTGAATTTATTTTGTCTTATTGCCTTAGTTTGAGTAAGTTGACATTCCAGTACCATGTAATTATGCAATCTTTCTATACGGCAACTAATCACTGCAGCGAACCCATGCTTGTCTGGTTTTCCATTGATCACTCGACCTTCTTCTTCCTCGGAAGGATAGATGTGCCTGTCTTTCACCAATGATATTATTCAAGAAAAGACCAAACTGTGATAATATACATAGCACAAATTCACATTTGATACGTCAGGAAATTCTGATACTATAATGAAACAGTAATCATCAGTAACCGAGCAGATAATAACGAACTGAAGAATACTTGATCACGGTAGAGTGAGTAGAACGTTAGAGATCTTTTTAAGGCAAACGTTTTAATGGGACATATACTGTTGAGAATTGGGTGACGACTTTTCTGTTCTGGGTTGTTGGTAGATTGTTGAGTTGTTGTTCCACATAGTAATCAAATGAATGATTAGTGGTATGGTAGTTATTGTACTAATGTTGACCTTTTACTTTGAAATCAATGGTGCATGCGGAGTTGGATATTTTAAGGATTTGGTAAAGAATATGTGAAGTGGACAGCATAAGATCAGCTAGATTAACCTGTCGTTTCCCATACCCAGGCATGCATATTCCTGCAGAAATGCACGCCTAAAGATTGCAGATGAATGTTAAGATGTCAAAATCCATCCATTGTAATCTCAAAGTTAAAGTTTGTTGTTAAGCTCTAACCCTACTTTAAAATCAAGGCAAATGAACAGATTGAAGTTTGGTGAATATTTAATAACAGACCGTTGGTGCTATAATTATTTCCTGGTCATCATCATTATTGGGATCATTGCAGTCCTTATGGCCATCATTGTTTTCCTCACTAAACTCCTGATTTCAAGCTATTGCATTTCACTCTGCCAGTCTATCCTATTAGACATCCAAGGTGTCAATTGTATGATTAGTTTTTCTGTTTGTCTTTGCCTTTTGTCGAGTCATTTACTCGAAACATCTTTTTAAGTATGGCTCAAGGTTCATTTATTAGCATTTACACAACATTCCAAGTTACCAATTTTTAAACCAAGAATAATTTACAGAAAAACAAGTTTAAGATTCTAGTTATAATTAAGTACCAAGTCTATATGGCTTCAGAGACAGCATAAATGAAATTTTGGGACGGTACATACGATTCATTTCCTACCATTCATCACTGCTAAGAGGTAAAAGTTGCGAAGTTTCTAACTTTGAACCCAAGCAATTTTCTATGCGGCCAAAAACCTAGTGACTAACTTGATGCCCATGAAAGTAAAATTGGATTCGACATGTAACAAGAGTAGAATAAACTGTCACTCGTCAAATCAAGTTGAAATCTCTATTCAAAATCTGACAAACCTTCTGTTTAGGCGTGAGTTTAGGAGAGGTTGGTGGTAGCTAAGACAATGTTCATGGCAATAGTCAGCTGGAGTGTTATCAGTCCTTTCAAGTTCCCTAGAGCCCATCTGCAAACTGAATTAATAATGGGGCACCGAATCCGCGTATCAGATAAGGCTTTCAGTTTCTGTAGGCAATTCTCACCTTTCCTGTCCTTTTCCACCTCTCTTGAGAGTATTATGTGAGTGGACCGCTTGCATGTCTCTTGTTGTTTCCAGACATCATATGGGCGAGTACAATTTATTCTGGAACCAAACTTAGATTGGTCCAACCACGTACGAAATTAACGTGAAGTAGATGAATTCTCTACCATAAAAATATTATTGTTTTATGGTTTTAAGCACTTGTTGGATCAGATTTTTCTCATTTATAAGTTTACATTTCAGCAAGACTCGGTGAAGAATACTCAAAAGACTTGGTCGAGAATTAACCTCACATCTGGCTTTCTTGTTGTGTCGCCCAACAATTTCATTGAAACAAGATCTAGGCGACTCAAAAAAGATAAGAGACTCCTAAAATCCTTTTAACCATGTAGGCCTAGGACTAGTTTAGATTTGTCCAGCACAAAGCTACATAAATAAGCAATAACTAACATTGGAAACGAACTCAATCGCAATTGAATTGTATTAATTTATGAGATCCTAACTTTATATCTTTATTACAGAATCCAGCTTCCAGGCTCGACTGTTCAACAAGCATTTATGGCTTGCAGTTACTTTAGTTAGTGCCTGATCGATGAAAGAAACAGAAAGAGAGATTTGTAGAGCAGGTAGATTAAGAGAAAATGAACGAAGTAAATAGTAATTCCTGACCTTAGATACAACATTATAGCCAAAAGCATGAACTACAAACACCGTAAACTCCCATGCACGCATCTATATATATGTAAGCTTTCTAATTGCCCTCAGCTGTTTTGCTATTAGCAATAGCATTGCCATCGGTGGTTGCCGTATCATCTTTAACAGATGAGTCCGGGAGGACACCTGAGTCGATGCTTTTGGTTCGTTGGAGGTTCGGAGCACGGTGAAGGCGGCACCGGAATGAGCCGACATGATTGGTCGGAGAGCACAGACAAGTGTTCTTAGTTGCACTTGGTTGTCTTGTAAGAGTAGGAAGTCCAGTCACCAAAGGACTTGTCACTTGAGACTTTGTGCCACTACTGGACAATTGATGATCATGTTGATGATCATGTTGATGATCAGTTTCTTGTGGAATTTCCAACTTCGTTTCTTTACTCAAAAAATTTCCGCCTTCCATTGAATGGTCTCCTTCTTGTTCATGCAAAGATAACCTACTCCAACTCGGGTGTACAAAACACTTTGGTCATGCAACGAGACTGTACAAATCACTAAGCGTTTTGATTTGATGGTATGCCGTATGCGTTTAGAACAAGAAATAGATATGGCAATATCTATTCGCTTTTTCACGAGTGAAATGATCGTCTCTTTCAACGTCTCTCACCTACATATTGTGCTTTTATTAATGCTTCAACCACTTTATCCAAGACCCATCATCAACAGGACCCTCTTCTCTTCCTCTTCCATTTGTTACCTTTACTTTTTTCGATACTTTGAATCATGATTCATGAGAGAAATAAAAAGAGATGGACATTAAGAGAGGGTCCCTCTTGTTATCATGGTAGAGATACTCGTGGATGTCATTTTGAGCACTACACTATCCACACTACATCTTTCCAATGGTGAGTCGAAAAAGTTTCAGGCCTATTATCCAATTCCACCTGACCTAGTCTCTAAAATCTTGAAGGAACTTGAGGAGGTTGCTACTTTACTGATAACTATCAATGAAAAATTATGCATTAATATCCCTTGTAAAGAAACTTTGTGGCTATCATTTGCCACATGTGACAAAAGATTATGATATTAGTTGTATTGTTTTAGGATTAGCCTACGGATAAAATTGTAAAAATAAAAAGCTTAATAGTGGAAGTTTGTTAATTCCTGACTTGAATTTCTTGCCAAATACTATATCATTATTAGAATGAAAGGAAAACATTGTATATTTTTCTACAAAATCGAATTTTGTGAGCACAGAATGTTTTTTTTTGGGTAGAAGGGAAGATTCAAACAACTTATGTTGAGTTTAGTGACGAGCTGCCATTTGATGATACCATATATTTGGAGAAGCTCCATTTATCGATGAAAACCATCATAAATAGCCTATTTTCCTTGGCAGTGAACTATCAGGCAATAAGATGATTGAAAATTTTTATTGTCTTTCCTATACATGAATGAGTTATATGGATGGCAAGTCATCTGATGTTACTATTAGTATGAGGGAAAGAGTATATATAACGCCACTGAGTTGGTCTTCCCAAGCATGAAGCATAAATTATATTTATGGAACATACTCAAGAAATTACGTAAAAGTTTGGAAGATTTTTTGCTATACTTAAAGAAATGTGCTTAGGATGACCTAAATGGGATAGCTTTTCAGATGGTATGTGTAGGCTTTTCGATGTCCATTACGTAATTTGGAATGAATTATAGGTTTTACACATACATCTTTATAGAATTTGAGTCATATTGTACCTATATAATAAAACTTCCTTCCAATTATACGTATGTCTATTTTTTGTTTCATAGATCACATTAAGCTTATGAGCATCATCATACTATAAGAAAGAGTTCCCATATTATTGTCATACGCACTGCGTTATTTGCATCGAGCGATTACCAACACTATTTTAGTTAGGAGAGAAAGTATAGGAAAGTGGCTTTGAGGATTTTGTTTTACCTATGATGCTTAGTGTAGTGTTATAAATACAACTTGGGTTACTGTTTTACAAGTTATTTAAATCAAATGATGACGAGAAAGAAGGGGCAACGTATGGAGGCTCTTACATTACATACCTAGCAAAGAACTTGTCAGTATTTTGTAACCTGCCTTTGATTACATGTTCAATGTCCCCTTTAACCTTAAAGTAATCAAATATATAAGGTTAGTGATGAAGAAGGTTGGGGAAGCATGTGTTTTAGCTGGTTGCAAATACAATAAATTAGGTGTTGATGCATCAATGGTTAAAGTTGAGGTGATCGCAAACATAGTTAAGCAACCACTAAAATATGTTGAGCAAGAAGAGACACAGGAGTGAAAAATTGAAAATACCATTACTACATAGAATACCATGATAACATATAAACAAATATCATTACTCTATACAAAAATATAATGGGTTTATGCAAATAAGTAGCACTTTTACTATAATTTATAAATATCATGATTGATTACAAAGAATACCATCACTATGTATGAAGAAAATCATGATAACATATAAAATAAAACCATCCTTGTATAAAACAATACCATCGGTTCATACAAAGAAATGCCACTTTTACTGTAATATGTAAATATCACAATTTAAGATAAAGAATATTGTCACTACATATAAATAATATCATCACTTCATACAAAAGATACAATCACTCCATACAAAATACACCATGATTATATACAAATAAGTAACACCTTCACTATAATAAGTAAATACTATTAGTCCCTGTTAACACCCAAAAGAGGGGGGAGAGTCAATTAGATGTTTACAAATTCAACAAAAATTTTAACCAATGTACTTAATTAACAAAAACAATATAAATAAGAATAAGTGGAAATGCTTGATATAAATCATTTAAATGATTAAACAATAATTTAAAGAAATTAGGGAAGAAAGAATGTAAATAGATTTATAATGGTTTAATATATAAATCTTGCATACGTCTACTTGTAAAACTCTTCTTGGAATTCCACTATAATTTTTCTTTTAAAGTGAAAAACAACCTTTGTATAATCTTTATTAACAAAGACGAACATTTTACAATCTTTCTTCATAGGAAAGATGAATCTCAATCCCACTCAGAACACCCCCAAAAAATAATGCCTTAAATTGAATCTTATTAAAAAAAGATATATAAATGCTTCTTGAAGCTAAAACCAATAAAATAGCATGTATTTATAGGGTCTCAAGACCTTTGCTAGCTATTAAAGCTAAAAACTAGTCATTACAATGGCTAGTTGCAAAGAATTGGTTGACTAGCATAGCATATTTTTTAACCAACATGCATTGAATGTATAGATTGACTATTTGTTGAGACATTAGTGGACTAGTAGGTATATAGATTAACCAATATGACATATTGGTTGACCAATACATCAACTAATGTTACAATAAACTCTTGGTACATCACATTTAATAACTTTAGCTTACATTGGTCAACCATTGACTTATATAAGTCTACCAATCCAAAAAAATATGATTTTAACAATTTCAAATTCTCAAACACAATTTTTTTAATGCAATTGTTATTTAAACACCTCCTAAAATATTCCCTAAAGAATTTTTTAATGATTAAGAGGTTTTTCTATTAAGACAAAAAATTTTCAATGCCTCTTAATAAATTAAAAGACTCACTCAATAAATTGAAATAAAATGTTTATGCACGGTGAGTCTTTTAGAAAATCAAAGTGACTAAATAGGATTATAATTAACATTAAAAGCCAAAGAATAACCTCAATTTTCCTTGTTATTCTTATGTTCTTGACTTGGTCTTCATTTTGTAAGCTGTAAACTTCATCTCTTCTTCTATCAAGTGTATGAGCTATCTTCTTGAGTTTATAACTGTATCTTGTTCTCATATTCCTTCTTATCAAAATAATAATCTTTTAGTAGTAATTATGTTTTGTTATCCTCAAAACATTGATTGGAATCTCTCTTTGTTTAACAGATACCACAACTCACTATAAAAAACAATGCATATAAAGAATCTTATAAAGTTATATAACAAATACCATCATACTATAATCAAAATATCATTGTCATAAATTAAAAAATACGATATTTTTTAGTTCATAATCTTCGTCATTTGATCCTTAATAAGTTAACGTCTATGTTAGTTGTGATATATTCTATATTTCAAGATATTACATGTTTTCTTTCATTTTTCAATAATGTAGACTTACCTTGTATTTAGTCATTTTCAAATATGGTTAATCTCATGTGAATAAAGTGGATTCTATTAATTTTATAAGTTCAAGGCCATAGTAAATAGATACAAATATACAAACTTCATATATGTCATTAGATGTTAATGACAAAGAGAAGTACATTTATGACTATTAAATGTCCCACCTCCATTTGAGTAAGGCACATTAGGTAGTGATTTATGATAGCTAAGCTATATTAAAGATCAACTAGGCAAGTAGACATCATTTTTATGGTATAGTATAACAAGTATGAGTATCATTCCCATGATGACTCTAAGTATTAGTAATTTTATCTTTCTATTATTTAATTTAACAAAATGAATGATTGATTTAAAGGAATGTTTGGATAAACAAAATTTTTTAATGTAAAATAACAAACCATATAAATAAATAATAATGAAGCAATCAATTGATAAATAAGACTTAGATGTATAATCTTCCTAGAACCTTTCTAAGCTTAAATTAATCTCAATTCAATTATTAACTAGTTTCTTATATCGATATAAATTACAAAGTCATAACCTATTAAACTAGTTTAGTCTCTTTGTTGTGTTCCTCCCTAGTGAATTACCCACTTATTTTTATTTGGATTTAAGGATTTAATCCCTAGATTCTTATTTTCTTAAACATTTTCATTGCACTTTAAAGTTTCTCTCCTCTACCCACTTATCTTATCTCTTCATCTTATTCCTCTCTCTATATTTAGAACATTTAGGGATTGAAAACTAAGTATCAAATCTCCGTTTCTCCATTAAGTTCATCTCCTCACTTTTTTATCGTGTATTTCAACTCACACATAAGATGTGGAAGTTTTGCCATTTACAGAGCTCACAGACATATTAAACTATTCACTTGTCTCACAAAAATTATATGTGCTTGCTGAAAAATAATAGATACTTGCTTTGTAGGGCTCTTGAGCTACAAATTTAAAGTTATTCCTCATTTAGAATCTTGTATATAGTAGAGGAAAATAGGTAATTAAGCATATTAAAAACTTCTAAATGAAATATTTGTGTCATTTTCATTTTCATCCCGTTAGATTCTTTTTTATATGTGCTTTTCTAAAAAAATATTCTTGTTTTTGTTTTGTTCCAAATCTTAATATATGTTTATCACGCAAAGTGCATCATTTTCTTAAATATATAACATAGTGTTGTTACTATAGCTTATGTGTTAATTGATTAAGATCCTATCATATTAATTAATGGTATTGTTGACTAAATTTTGCTTTCATATAAATTCTTTCAGTTTATAAATCACCTTGAGGATCCCATTCCGTATATTGAAAAAGTTATACACTTAATAAGGTGTGCATTCTCTTACACATTAAATAATATATGGTATAACCTATTTTTACTTGACAAAAATTTGGCATATTGATCATATTTTTTCTATAAAGAAAATATATTATTTAACTTACTTCTTTGCAAAAAGTTTTGTAGTTTAGTTTATGGAATTTATAACATGTAGTAGTTCTATGTACAATAATATTGAAAAAGTAGTTTGTTTATGTAGGTTGGATGCTTGTTGTGTTTAATTTTGTTTGATTTTACTTGTTTTTATATGTTGAAATTGGTTGTCATTTAATTCAAATTTGGTACGAATTAAGTGAAATTGGTGTAGATGTTGTGTAAATCTTAATTAGATTAATTTGTGAATGAGATATGAAAAGCAAGAAGATTTATGCATGAAAGAATTAGAGATGGCGTGAACTTAAACAAGAAGAATTTTATATGAAAATGGCTATTACACAGTTGCATATATTGACCATATCATGGTTGTGCAAATTAATCATAACCGTGACTTCCCATATGCAGACACACTAACAATGTTTTGTTTAATTTTTTATTTTATTATGTGGCATAAGCAGGTGGAAGGCATGAAACCCTAGACCTAGAAGCATTCTACAAATAGAAGGAGAGGGTG
>JANKYE010000001.1:5255204-5269044 GCA_032467995.1 Erythroxylum dillonii | reverse complement strand
CAAGTAAGCTACTAATGCTTTAATTTTTCTAATCATGCTTAATTAATCATAAAATTTTTTTTTGGGGCTAACAATAACAATAATTAAAATAGAACAGGGAAAAGGATAAAGAACTTATTTTATGTAATTAAAATACTTTTTATTATTATTTAACTAAATAACTCTTAGCTTATAACCACTAGCCAAACTCTACTTGGAAACTCACTATCTTTCTCTTTCAATAGATATAGAGCCACACTCCATATAACACCTTCTTTTTCATATATGAAGAAGAAATTTTTATAAGGTTAAGAGCAACTCTCACAAAGTGTATCTAGAACAATTTCCTAAATTACAATAAGTATACCACTCAGAAACTTCTTCTTTTATTCACACCAATGAGTAAAGCGTCAATATATATTATAAAATGCAATCATGCATTCTTTAACCTCTCTAACTCTCTTAATAATCCTTTATTCTACCTAAGCTTCTTCTAATAACTTATATGTAGTATATTTAAAATAATATAAATAGTCATTATAAAAAAACAGTCATTATAATAGTTAATAATAGTGGCATTGGTTAACCATTCGACACATCAAAAATCAGTCATTATAATAGTTCAAAAATAGTGGCATTGGTTAACCATTCGACACACAAGCACATTGGTTTAAGTAATATGGTCATAGACTCATAGAACACGTTCTTAAAAGACAATGGTTGATCGTAATGCTACGCTGGTCAATCAGTTAACCAAATTGGTGATTTGGGTGTCTGCCTCTTGGCTTTAATTAGGGACTAACATAATTTGATTTGATCTTTGGTAACCTAAATCACCAATTTGGTCGACCAAATTTTTTGAAATAAGTCTTCAAAACCTTCTCAAGTTCTTTCAAAGATCAAACTAAATTATGTTTGTCTCTAATGGAACCCAAGAGGAAGGAGTGAATTGGGTGATTATAAAATTTAACCTTTTAAATAATATACCATCAATATAAATAAGGGTGAGGAAAGTATTTAATATAAATTAATTAAACAATTAAATTAGTTTAAAGAGGATAGGGGAGAAAGAAATAAAACTTAGTGGTATGACAAGCAACCCTTGTCTACATCTACTTGAAATACTCATCTTAAAATTTCACTATAATTCTTCTTTTAAGGGGAAGAATAACTAATTTGATTATTGTTTTTACTACAAGTGCAAAGTGTAGCTATGGATAACACTGTAAATACGAGTCAACCCTATACGAACTACAAGTACTAGTAATAACTCTTTTCCTATTATCTAAATGAAAAATATTGGGGATAGTGATTTATCTAAATCAAAATCAAATAATAAACTAAAATAAATCAATACAATTGATAAACTAGAATAACAATTGGATTAAGAATCAACCAATGAAATAATGGTATCTAAAATTTGAATCTCCTAGAACTTCTCATGTAATCATAACTTCCCTTATCAATTTAATCTAAAGTTCATTAGACCATAGAAATTTCCTAATTTTACTAATATCTTTCTCAAGATTATTAACAACTAATAATGAGTTGATTAATTGAAATCTCTTTCTAACTAAAACCCTAGAATTGCATTGATCAATTTAAATTTTTTATTAGGTTTGACCCTAATATGTAATATTTATGTTGATTTATCTGTAGATTTATACGTAACTCTTTTTAATTATGCTAGATCTATTGATACAAAGGGTTTTTTAATCTCAATTGCATGAAATCACAATTGAATTAATGCATTGGCAATATTAATCCAAGAATAATAAATAAGACATAATTAAATCTCAGTGAAACTAAAGAATAAATTAAAATGAAATAAAATCATTATAAGATCCATCTCGAGGTTCATCTAATCTAAATACCATAAAGAGTTTATATACTAATCATATCTAACATAACGTCAAAGCTAAAGAGAAAACAGAAAATTAAGGATAAAATGATGAAGTCCCTTTAATCTTTAAGAACTTTACTCTAGATCAATGAAAATCCACTCCAAAGGAGTTTTCTTAATTATTCTTCCTTCTTTCTACCATTATAGGGCTTCTAATTGTGTTTCTCAAAATTCCTCCTTCTTTTACCAATTAAATTTTCATTTTAAGCTTTAAATTCAATTTTTAGGAGATATACGGGCATCAACATAAGCATGTTGATGGCTATTTACTTTAACCAGATATACAGTAGTTTTTGGAGCCAACATGTGCATAATCACAGTTATATAATGTCAATACAAGCTACTCATTTCTTAATATAGGTGTGTTCACAATCAACATAAGTGTGTTCAGTAAAAATCAATCAACGTGCCTATAAACACTTCAAACACATCTATAACTTGTCATGAACTTCATAACTTAGTCAAAACTACTTTAAATTACTCTAAACTTGTTTGAATTTGTTCCTTTTGTCCAAATGTGTAAATTAGACCTAAAAATATGAAAAAATTAAATTCCATAAATAATAAAATTACTAAAAAAATAAACAAAATGCACTAAATATTAGCCTAACAATACTAGTAAATTAATACTTATCAATAACCTTTGTACAATCTTTCTTAGTAAAAATGAGCCCTTTTACAATCTTCTTCTAAGTTAAATAGGAACATCAATACCTATTGGATCACCTCCAAGTACAATAATATAATACCCAACCAAATATTACAATTTAAACACTTGATAACTCTAAAGAGGCTCAGTCACATAAATATGAGACAATGACGATGAAATGATTGGAAAGCACTTATAAATGTATGTAAAATACAATAAAATCCTTCTTGATACTAAAATCAATGAGAAAACATGTATTTATAATATTTTAGGACCCCTAATAATTGTTGGATCCAAGAACTAGATATTGTAACAACTATTCATAAAGCATTGTCAACTACTATAGCATATAAATTGACTCGTGTGAATTGAATTCACTTATTCACTATCTATTAAATGAATGATTGACCATTGATTGACCAATATGGCATATTGGTCATCCAATACATCAACCAATAGTACAACAAACTCTCAGTACATTAAATTTGACAACTTTAACTTACACTGGTTGAATACTAACCTATATAGGTCAACCAATCACTCCAAAAAACATAATTTTAGCAACTTCAAACACTCAAACTCAATTTGTTTAAAATAGTTATGATTTAAACACTTC
This sequence comes from Erythroxylum dillonii, assembly GCA_032467995.1. Taxonomy (NCBI): domain Eukaryota; kingdom Viridiplantae; phylum Streptophyta; class Magnoliopsida; order Malpighiales; family Erythroxylaceae; genus Erythroxylum; species Erythroxylum dillonii. The sequence goes on along the minus strand of JANKYE010000001.1, from coordinate 5,265,897 downwards.
CCAAAAATATTCCTTAAAGAGTGTTTAAAATATCAAGAGGCTTGTCTCTTAAAAACAAAAGCTTTAACATTTCTTAATGAATGAAAAGACTCATGCAATAAAGTAAGATAAAATATTTATGCATGTGAAGTCTTTTAGATTACCAAATTAACAAATTGAGATTATAATTAATAATAAAAATGTAAAATGATTTTGATGATCCTTGATCTTCTATTTTTCTTGGTTTGATCTACATTTCATTGATTATAAAGTTTAACTTTCTTTATCAACTTCATAAAGTATCTTCTTGAGTTTATAGCTTCATTTTGCTCTTATACATAATCGATATAAATAAGGACGAGGAAATTAATTAATATAAATTAGTCAAAGAATTAAACAACCTTTGCCTATTTCCACTCCCAAGATTATTCTTGAAATTCTACTATAATTCTTCTTTCAAAGCCTTTTGTACAATCTTTCTTGGGAAAGAGGAACCTTTTACAATTGTATTTTAAGCTGAAGAGGACCTCAGTATCACTTAGATCACACCCAAGTACAATAATATATAGCCCCAACCAAATATTACAACTCAAAATAAATCAATTTATCACTTGATAACTTCAAAGAGGCTTACTAAAAAAAAATATAATACAATAATGCTCAAATGATTAAAAAACTTATAATGTGTGCAAAATACACTAAAATGCTTCCTAATATTAAAAGCAATGAGAAAATATGTTTTTATAGTATTTTGGGACCCTTAATAGCCATTGGAGCCAAGATCTAGCAGTTACAATAGTTATTTATAGAGCACTAATTGATCAATATAGCATACTGGTTGACTAGTGTATATTGAATGCATATTCACTAGTTTTGAAGAGAGTGGTGGACCATTAGTTGAATAATACACAAACCAATGTTGCAACAAACTCTTAATACATCAAATTTAATAACTTTAACCTGTATTGGTCAACTATTAACCCATATAGGTCAGCCAATCACTCTAAAAACATGATTTTAATAATTTCAAATACTCAAACTCAATTTTTAATACAATTATGATTTAAAAATTTTGCAAAATATTCCCTAAGGAGTGTATGAAATTTAAGGGATTTTCTCTTTAAAACATGCTTTAACACATCTTGATGAATAAAAAGAATCATATGATGAAGTAAGATGAAATGTTTACACATGTTGACCCTTTTAGATTATCAAATTAACAAAGTGAGATTAAACTAATAATAAAAAACGTAAAATGACCTTGATAAACATTGATCTTCTTTTGTTCTTTGTTTGACTTCATTTCGTCGATTACAAACTTTAACTTCTCTTGACCCTTTTAGGTTATCTAATTAACAAAGTGAGATTAAATTAATAATAAAAATGTAAAATGACTTTGATAGACTTTGATCTTCTTTTGTTCTTTGTTTGACTTCATTTCGTCAACTACAAATTGTAACTTCTCTTTATCAAATTCATAAATTATCTTCTTGAGTTTATGGATTCATTTTGTTTTTATATTTCTTTCATCAAAATAATAATCTCATTAATGGTAATTATGTTTCGTTATCATCAAAACATCCACTAGAACCTCCCTTTAATTAAAAAAATCTTTTAATAAAAGAACTTAATTCAAAACTATTTCAAAAGTTCTTAAATCAAAAGGTTTTCTTTAAAGATCAAAATAATTTCCTTTTAATTATGAAAAGATTTATGCATTATGTCTTATATGAAACATCGTGTAATGATTGAACCCCTAATTTATTGAAATGACCAAGAAATGGTTAAAGGAAGGCTTATAATAATTTTCCTAAGTCTTGATATGCTTAATTTCTCCTTATTTTTAGTTATTCACTTGAATTACATATGTCCTCCACTTTGCTCTTTTTTTTTCTTCTCATTCTTCGATTACCCAATTAATTCAATTGGCTCCTTTTCTCACTTCACTCTTCCATTGAACTTAATCTTTTTCATATTAAATTATTAATATCATCAAAAATAAAAATATTAGTAGTAATATGTTTTGTTTTGTATTTAAAACTATCAAATGAATTGGAGGTGCTTATGCATGGCCAATGAAGCATGCATATCAAATTTGGCTTAAACTTGTTTTAAAGCTACATAGGAACTAAAGTACATGAAGTTAATGAGTTGGACTATTTAGACTTATTTTCTTTTTCTACTTATTGTGAGTACGCTAAACTATATTTAAATTAGGCAACTTTTTCTTTATTTGGTTGAATTACTAAACTCTTTTTGTAAAGTTTTGGTTTTTTATTAATATAATTCATTTAATTTCAAAATATACTTTATTATCATTAAAGGGATGGATTAGAACCTTACATTATCTAATGGATATTTTATTTGATCAATAAATTAAAAATTCTTGTAATTATCTCGTTAACATAATATTTCATGGTAAAGAAAGTTGAAATAGTTTCAATTATATATAGTTTTTTATTGTTTAATACATTTTTATGTACCATGTACAAGGATTTAATGACTAAAAGAAATTTTTATATAAGCTGATTATTATGACTATTCTCTATATGTATGCATTATTAAAAGTGAATCAAACTTTAAACTTACAAAATATTACTTTTAATAGTATAATTAACGTACACTATAAATATTAATTTATATTTTAAGAAGTGAATTTGAATTCAAACATGTTATAAATATTAATTTATATTTCTTTGAAAAATTTTAATATCTCATTAATTGTATGCTTAATCTATACAAGAGTATATGTGCAATATTTAATTACCAATGAATATTACTTGAGGGATTCCAACTTCTGGCAAGCAAGTGAAATGAAAGAATATTATTAACCTTTCATTCAAATGCTTAAAAAAAGATAGATTATATAACCATTTATTAGAATTTAGATTGGTAATGGTGAAGATAGTTCAGGTTTGATAATTAGGCTACTCAAAGTCTTTTGACTATAACAGGAGATCTTTAAACACTCACTTATAGAGTGCCAATCCAAACTTGAGTTTCTATAGTCATTGTTCAAAATTCTTGGTTAGTAACTGGTGGGGGCTTGATAGACTATTGAACCATTTTCCCAACTACTTGCCTAACTCCACAATGAAGGATAATGCTACCTAGTTTATTAACATAAATGACAATTTCACCGACTGTTCTTACTTAAATGCTATGAAACCCCAAGTTCCTACCACTCTATGATATAACATTGTTTGGAAAGGTTTATTGGTAACTAAAGCATCCTTTGTCGCTTAGTTGGCTGCTAAAGGGTGATTAAAAGCCAAATATAAGCTTAAAGGAATTAGTGATCATACTTTTATCTTATGCAACATGGTGCCTGAGTCTATAAAACATCTTCTCTTTCAATGTAGCTTTACAACTACTATATAGGCTAGAATGCAATATAAAATGAATCTGGTTTATACAGTAGCTGATTGGGGTACCATCTTGGTATAGGTTGAAAACCAATGCAAAAGAATGGGGAAAGATAAAAAAAATGTTTAAGTCTTACATCCCCACACTTAAACTTTTGTTTATCTTCAAGTAAAAATAAAAACAAAAACACCATCACCAACACCAACACAAACACAAACACAAAAACAAACATAAACCCAAACCCAAACCCAAACACAAACACATTAAAAAAATAACACATATAAGCAAACATATGCAATAATGGTACAATGATATTGAACTTTAATAAACTAATTTAACTTAAACACAAACCTTCAAGTTCTTCTAACTTATTAACTTATGAAATATGTGGCTAAGCACTTCAGACTAAATATACATACTAATCAAGACCTTAATGTCAAATTCATTCACTCTCATCACTTGCACACACATATTGATAATTATTTGGTCAATCAAAATTGTAACTATCCCTAAGCAGCTTTTCATGAAAATTCATGCTATTTAAAAAGTTTAATAGGTTTTATTTATCAAAACACTATTTTTTGTTAATTTTCATTAACATTGAACTAGTCTTTTGATGCGAAAGCAAACATTTGTGATAAATGTCCCTTAGTTACTCAATTAGGTTACTCAACTAAGTCATGTTTTTATTCATAGGCTTAGTTGAGATGTCATCCTAGCCCTTTGATATGAAGGCAAACATTTGTGATGAATGTCCCCCGATTACTCGGCTAGATCACATTTTCAACTAGTTACTAGCTCTATTCATAACCTAAAGGTTAGTGGAATAGTTATTTTTTAAGAAATAAACACTTTTTTATTGTCTACCTCATTTCTTTAGCTAATCATTCTTATGAAAAGATACTAACGATGCTACTTATTTGATTGAACTAAAATTATAAATGTATGTGCCAAATTCCTAGGATCAATGAACTATCATCATATCCTAATTAACATGCATGTTTAACCAAAGTGACCTAGGACATTAATTTCACAAGCTAATAAATTTTTATAACTGAAAGGACTATGTTTAAAGCTAAATTGATTCCATTAAGTTATAACCATTAACACATCCACATAATTCACAACATGAAAACCTAAGCAAAAACTAACATACAATATGAAAAATTCACATTCAAAATAAAAATATGGTGCAAACCTCCCCACACTTGGACAACAAATTGTCCTTAGTATGAGAAGAATAAACAACACGTAAGGTGGGAATAAGACAACAAAATAGGATAAACATAAAAATAAAGTAAAAAGGCAAGGGTTAGAGCATAAGAACCCGCCACAAAGATTGAGGTGGTGATGGTACTGGTGAAGGAATTTGGAGGTATTTTCAGCCACGAAGTTCCAGCAATTCACTCCCTATACAAAAATAAAAAATAACAAAATCCCAATAAAATAACCCAAGTAGCACTTAGTTAACATCATTAGCTTGAAGTGTTCTTCCTTCCACACTCAACCTAGGTTAATTATGAGTGGTTTTCTTCCACCTGTGTCGCCAAATTTTAGTTTAGTAACCTATAATAAGCTACAAATTGCAAGATAATCGAAAAGACAATATTGATAAAATTAAGAAAACTAATTAAGTTTATTAATGTCCTTTTTACTAACAAACTTTCAATAAAATAGTGAATAACAAATCTCCTTGAATCTCCTATTGAATCCAGCAATTTGTCCTATAAGAGGGTGAGTTGTTCTTGTTTTTCCTCAGTTAACCTCTTCTCCTCTTCTTCTTTCATTTCATGAATAGAGACTTTCGTATCTTCTTCAACATTAAATCTTCTATTTTTCGTTTTCTTCTTCTTCAACTTCTGGAATAGAGACTTCCTTATATGCTTCAAGCTTTATGTATGTTGTCATCCATTGTTCTTCCTCTTGACCCTTTAAACAATTGACTTTATCAATTCTTATGAATGAGCTACCCTCCTTTGGATTAACACCTTATAAATGTTGAATTTCACTTGTTCATCTCCAATCTAAAGGATTAGCTTATCTTCATAGACATCTACTAAAGCTTTTCTATTGGTAAAAAATGGTATAATAAAAATTAGTGGACAATTTTGACCCTCTTCAAAGTTGAGTGTGACAAAATCCACAGGAATGATAAACTTTTCCATTTTTATAGGCACATCCTCCACCATGCCAAATAATTTCTTTATCAATTGATCTGCCAATTAAATACGCATAAATGTTAACTTCACATCTCCTAACCCTAGTTTCCTAAAATTAACAATGACATAAGATTTATACTTGCACCTAAGTCATATAAACATTTTGAAATTTTTATATTACCAACTACATAGGATATTGTAAAGCTCTTTGAATCTGACAATTGTGAGGGCATATGGTTGGTAATTAAGGAGCTGAAGGTTTCTGTTATGGCTACCATTTGATTATCATCCTAAGTCCATTTGGTAGATAATATATCTTTACGTAACTTTGCATACTTGGGCCTGCATTTCAACACTTCCATAAAAGACAAGTAAATTTTCCATTTTTGTAGCTTTTCCATGAAATTTGCAAATGGTACATCTCATTCGTTCTTCTGAAGTCTTTGTGGGAATGATATTTTCAGTGTGTAAGGTGGAGAAGGAATGTATGGAGGGTTTTCATTCTTTTCTTCATCCTTTTTCTTCTTCTCTTGGTTTTCTACAAGGTGGGATTCAATTTGTTTTTCTGTTGATTCTTCTACCTCTTTCCCACTTCTAAGTGTGATAACCTTACATTGCTCGTTTGGATTTATTTCCATGTTGCTCAGAAAGTTTTCCATACTTCTCTTATAGAATTCTCTGTAAAGCTGGCTCATTTGAACCTCAAAGTTGTAAATAGAAGAGGCATAGTCTTTCGTTACTTGCTCAAACCTTCCTTCCAATCTCTTCTGGGCCTCTTCCATGTTTATGAGTTTGTCTATGATCTTGTCCAATTTAGAATTCCATGAACTAGACTCATGTTATTGAAATCCTGGTAGGCTTTGAATTCCCATTTGAGTTCTTACATTTTTAGACCAAAAGAAATTTGGGTGGTATTGTCACCCTTGATTGTAAGTGCTCCAATAATGATGATTACTTCCCCAACCAAAATGTGTCGCATTAAAGTTCGCAAGAGTCTTTTGCTCCCTATGATATATTTCCTCCATCATTGTTTTTTTCTATCTCTTTTTGGCATTTAACTTTTCAGATTCTTTATTATTACCTTGTGACGTCCAAATTGACATGTCTTTAACTTTGCGCTCAAACTTTCTTCTCTTATCTTTTTTTTCTTCTAAATTTCTTGTGATTGGGTACCAAGATCACAAGAAAGGGTAATAATTCCTTAAAACAAAGGAATTCAAAAAGTCTTAAACTAATTTCCTAATAATGGCGTCAAAAACTTGTTGAGTAAGTTTTACAATTTATAAAACCCTCAATATTTTACACGTGCATGGATCATAAACGTAGTAGTTGAGGTGTTGATCCAACGAGAAATTAATGAACTAATATCCTAACTTTGTCTAAGCTTGTAAAAATGTGATTTAAATGAAGATAAAGATAACTTGAAAATTAAACAATCAAGTGGGGGTTTAATGAAAATAAATTCCAAAATTGACACAACTAAATCAAAATGGAGCACAATCACTTAACAATTAAGATATCGCAACAAGACAAGATCAAAGAATTATGAGAAGAAGGGATTTATTTATCCTCATTTTGCTACCTTAATCACTTTCGATGTAATTTGTATCAGTCCTAAAATTTTGAAGGTTTGATTACTCTCTCTCAAGATCTAATGAATTGAACCTAATTAATAAACCCTAATTAATTCTAAAATTCCAGTTTTGCAATCTCTCGATTAATAAAAACAACCCATGTTCTAAAGTTCTTAAGTAATATAATAGACAATCAGGTGCTCACACATGATCTCTCTTCTTATGATTATTGAATTGATAATTGCATGACTTATTAGGTTGTTAACTCTTGTTACCCAACCTAATTGGATTACTTTTGATTCTCTCTCTTTATTTATTGTCAACGTACATGCAAACACAAATATCAAAATATCCAAACAATTTCGTTATTATCACAAGAAAATAGGTCACAAAATGGTTCAAGATTCAATTCTAAAATGAAATTAGAACATCATTAACAACATGTTCAACATTCTCAAACCAAAATCATACATCAAGACGAGGTAAATAAATAAGAGAAAATAGAAAAGACCTTGAAATGGCTGGGTTGGAGTGGTTGGACTGTAGGACCTCGGCGTCTCTGGCCTCGCGTCCTCAGGGCCTCGACCTCTAGGGTCTCGCTCCCACCCGCTTGTAGATATTGTCCGCTTTGGGCTTCAGCCCTCACATTTTTGCTTTTCTCCTTCTAACCTGTAGGGAAGGGATGCTAGATGTATGGCTTGCCAGCAAGTTAAGGCTGAACACAAGGCTCCAGTGGGGAAGTTGCATTCGTTACCCATTCCGGAGTGGAAATGGGAATGGATTACTACGGACTTCATCATGGGTTTGCCAAAGACTCCCAAGCAGCATGATGCTATATGGGTCATAGTGGACCAGTTGACTAAGTTAGACCATTTTTTACCAGTGAGAGAGAATAACTCACTTGATCAGTTGGCCAGAAAATATGTGAATGAGGTGGTGAGACTGCATGGGGTTTCAGTGTCCATAGTATCGGACAGGGATCCCAGATTTACTTCGAGGTTTTGGAGGAGTTTGCAGTCTGCTATGGGTACTAAGTTAAATTTTAGTACAACGTTTCATCCTCAGATAAATAGACAGAGTGAGAGGACAATCAAGATTGTTGAGGATATGCTCAGAGCTTGTGTATTGGAGTTTGGAGGACTTTGGGATCAATATATGGCATTGATAGAGTTTGCCTACAACAACCATTACCAAAGTAGCATCAGAATGGCACCCTGTGAGGCGTTGTATGGTAGAAAATGTCGGTCACCATTGTATTGGGATGAGGAAGCCTTGAGAATGATTGAAGGCCTAGAGTTAATACAGGATACAGTAGATAAGGTAAAGTTGATTCGAAGCCGAATTAAAGCGGCTTAAGATAAACAGAAGAGTTATGTAGATCAACATTGACGTGATATGGAGTATAGTGTAGGAGACAGAGTATTCCTAAAAGTGTCAACCTGGAGAGGAGTTTTGAGATTTGATAAAAAGGGCAAGTTGAGCCCTAGGTACCTTAGTCCTTATGAGATCATTGAGAGGATAGGATCTTTGGCTTATAAGTTGGCTTTACCGAATGAGATGTCTTAATTGCATAATGTGTTTCATGTGAGTATACTCCGAAGATACCAATCGGATTCGACACATGTGATACCGGCTCAGGAGATTGAGGTTGCTAATAATTTAAGCTATATCGAGGAGCCGGTCAAGATTGTGGGATCACGGATCAAGCAGTTGAGGAACAGGGTTATTCCATTGTTAAAGATCCTTTGGAGGAACCACTCAACTGAAGAAGCAACTTGGGAGATAGAGGAGCATATGAGGAGACAATATCCCCACCTGTTCGAGCAAATAGGTAATAATTTCGAGGACGAAATTTCTTTAAGGGGAGAGAGTTGTAACATCCCATTACTTGTGGGAAGTTTAGATTGGTAAATGTGAGTAATTAACAGAAGTTAGAGATGCATTTCCTTGTTCATGCATAATATGCTATACAGTTATACATGAATAGTGAATTTATTTGCGCATAAAAATAATTGTACATGCACTCATGAATAATTCCAGGTATAATTGGATTGATTTGTGAATTTTTTAGAATAATGAATATTTTTACATTGAAAATTTTACGGGTTAGTGGAATTGTGGTATTTGTGAATTTTGGTGAATTTAGGAATAAATTTTGGAAATTTTAGAAAATAGGAAAAAGGAAATCAAAAGAAGCTTTAGAGATGGTTGGTTTGTAAAGATGAAAGCTAAGGGAGTTGGTTTCAAAAGAAACTAAATTAGAGCTTAGACCATAGAAAAGTGACAAGTGTCACTTAGGCTTTTATACTTTTGCTAGAAGTAGGTTACTGTTCTCTAAGATTTGAAAGGTGAAGTGATATGTTTAAGTTCCTTCATCATCATCATCTTTTTCAAACTTTCTTCCCGTACACAGAGTTTTCCATCAAACACTTTTTAAGAGATTTATATGCTTTTCCTTTCTTACACCAAACCCACTTTACTATTTATGTCCTCTACACCAAGAAAAAACTAGAAGCTGGTCATTATACTCAGTAAAGTACGAAAATTTTGTGTGGAGTTTAAGGCTTGAAGGGTTCGGAGTTTTCAGAAGGTAAGCAGCGAATAAATCCTTTAGAGTTGGGGATTTATGAAATAAATTTGATAAGTTACTATCATTTGCATGTAAAATGGAATTTACGTGTTTGTTCATAAATATTGTGTTGTTGAGGATGAGAAAATTGGTTATAGTGTTAATTTAATGTTTTGAAAGATTATTATTGATTAAGTGTTATGAAAGTGATTTTTGGAGTTGAATGAAAGAGATAATTTAGGTAGAAGATGAGTTAGATATAAAGTATTGAAAGTTTGAAAATCTAAAAAATGTTCACTGAGTATGTTTCAGTCTTTAGCCACAACGTTTTCTCTAGTTGTCCAAACGAGATGATTCTTGATTTGGATTAAACTAGAGATATATGGCTACATTTCTTATGAAGACATTGAATTGTAATTCTGTCTTTATGAGTCTCAAAATTTTATGAAGTTAAGAATTGAGTGTAGTATGTTGGTGTATAAATGGAAAATTCGTCTTCGGACTTTAGGGGCAAATTTGGAATTGATATAAATAGATTTATCAAAGTTTCCTTCTGGAAGGTTATAAATCTTTCTTTTATCTTTTCAACGGTATATAGTATGGAATTTTTAGACATCAGAGTCAAAAGTTATGATTTCTATAAGTGGAGATGTTTTGGAGAGAGAGCAAAAGTAAGACGAAGTTGTAAGACGCAAAAGTAAGACGAAGTTGTAAGACGCAAAAGTAAGATGCAAAAGTAAGATGAAGTTGTAAGATGCAAAAGTAAGACGGAAAAGTAAGACGAAGCAAAAGTAAGACGATGCAAAAAGTGAGACGATACAAGAGTTAGAGGATAGAATTGGTCTTTGAGGTCTTCATAAAATTTGTAGATCTCTAAGTCCTCTTTCCAATGGTTGAAAAACAAGATCAATCCGACATGTTTTGTGAAATTTATGGAAATCGCGCCAAAATAGGTTCGTGTTGATTGAGGTCATAAATATGGTTGCTTCTTTTGACCATAACTTCTTCTCTAGACCTCCAAATGACTTGATTCTTGAACCATTGGT
>JANKYE010000001.1:5235553-5247406 GCA_032467995.1 Erythroxylum dillonii | reverse complement strand
ATTTTTAATTTGGCTTTAACTCCATTTTTAATTTACGTCTAGATTCTCATCAAGCTCATTATAAGTAATATTAATATCATTAAAAGCAATATCATTATGATAATAATTATCATATATAAGATCAAGTATGTGCCAAATATCACAAGCTTTTTAATACATTGAAAATTCAAAAAACACAATTCTATCTAATATAAAAATAAAATGTTAATTGCCTTAGTGTTTAACAAAATGAGTCCATTTTTATTCCGATTCTATTCTCTCTTTTCTAAAATATCCCATAAATCAAAATATTATATTATAAGAAAGAATTTCATCCTAATTCTCTAAGATAAGTAATCATTTAATTGAAAAATATAGTAATATTAGTTTTTTTTACCCCTCTTGACAAAAAAGTGAGTTAAATTGTGCCATAGTGAGCTTTACTCAAGTTTTGATAGAAACAAGACTTGATCATATACCAATTGTTGGTTTAAGGATGGCATACGAGAGAGAGGTGAATTATGTGTTTATTTTTTTCCTATTTGTAAACTAATAAATGAAATTTCTATATTATAAATAATTATGGTAAACTGATATATAGTAACCATAAAGTAATCATAACACTAATTAAAAGAGAGTAGAGAAAGATAACAAAACTAGTTTATAATAGTTTGGTCAACTATCTTCTTACTTTAATGGTCGAAGAGTAGTGTCATCTATATATTATCTTTTTTTATGATATGTGAAGAGAAACCTTAACCATTGTTTTACGTTTTCATAATTAAATAGTAACCCTTTATAAATCTTATTCAAGGTTAAGAGGAACTGACAAAAAGTATATCCCATGAAATTTCCTAAATTGCAATAAGCATACCACTCAATAACTCCTCCTTTTACTCACACCAATGAACAAAGGCTTGACATATATTATATGATGCAAACATATATTCTCTGGTATCTAAAGGCTCTTAACAATTCTTTAGTATGTCTAATTTATTTCTTATAATTTATATATGGTTTGTTTGCATTAAAAAAATTAAAATAGTCGTTCGAAATATTATAATGACTAGTAATAGTAGCATTAGTAAACTATTATGCACATTGATTGACTAATGTACTAAAATGGTCAACTAATATGCTTAATGGCCAGTTATTCTAGTACATTCTGGCACATAAGTTGATCAATGTGATTACAAACTCATGGGACATCTTTTCAAAAGACATTAGTGAATTATAATGATATACTTGTCAACCAATCTATTCAAAACTCTAACATTAGTCACCTAAATCACCAAATTAGTTAACCAAAATTTCATAAATAAAATTTCCAAACCTTCTTAAGTTATTTAAAATATCAAAACACATTTTTTTTATTAAAAACTATTACAAAAGTTTCCCCAAAAGTTTGTTTAAAGATTAAAATATTTTCTTTAAAGATCAAAATAAATTTCCTTTTGACTATAAAAGGATTTATGGATTATACCATGTATAAAAATGATCAATGCAATTATTGAATCCATAATTAAATGAAATAATCAAAATAAGATTAGAATAATTTTTTTAAGACTTAGTATGCTTGATTCCTCCTTGTTCGTTATTCTTCATTTGAATTGCATATGTGCTCCACTTTGCTCATTTTCTTCATCATTTAATTGCTCAATTAATTCAATTAGCTCCTTCGTTCACTTAACTCTTCCATTAAACTTAATTTTTCACATATTAAATTATTAATATAACTAAAGATAAAAATATTATGAATAATATATTTTGTTATCATCAAAATACATTGATTAGAACCTCAGATGATCAAATAAAATATTTGAATTTGATTGATAAGTCTAAATTTCTGTATTTATCTTATTGAAATAATATTTAATGGTGAAGAAAGTTGAATTAATGTCAATTTTATTTATTTTTATATTTAATATGGTTATCTGTACAATGTACAAGGATTTAATAATCAATTTTTCTTGGCAAAATTATGGTGGAATTTAAGCTTATGACCAACTTCTTCCTTTTCTTTAATTAATTTTTGAGCTCGTAAAAGTTCGATTTATTTCAAATTTGTTTTGTACAGCTAAGTTCTCTTCCTTTTTTTTTTTGTTTTGTTTTTTCCTTTCATAAATGTATGCAAATAAATCAGACAAGACAGCTCCCGATCATCTTCCGCTTTCCCTACTGAGTATGTAGAAAAGCTACTTTTCTGTGCAAGATTGACTTTTTAATCTCTTCTAACTCTTATTCCTGCAGGAGAAGCGCTCTAGTATCGGATTAATTAGTTTAACCATGTGTGAATTGTGATGATATTGAAGAAATAAAAAAAGAGAAGAAAATTCTAGTCATCCTCCACCAAAATTGGGCCTTAGTTAAAATTTCTTAGAACTGACTTTCCGGGAACTGTCACATTGAATCAATACATGTCATAAAAATCTTTATAAGTATAACTTAAATGGTAATGGCGTTACTGAGCCTATACTTGTTGGGAAGAACAGCGGGAGAAAACAAAGATGGAAGATGCAAGACAAATGTCTTCACGTGCGCAGAGGGATGATGACGCATCAGAACTTCCTCTTGCTAGGAAAGCAGGAGGATGGCGAGCCATAAAATACATTCTTGGTACCTACTTCGCACTCTAGTATGGAAATGCATGCTTGGCCTTCTGTTTTTCTATTTCTATATGATACTAAGGTTATACATCCATTTCTTTGCGTGGGGGGTTTTGTCTTATGAAGGGAACGAGTCATTTGAGAAGGTGGCTTCAATGAGCTTGATAGGGAATATGAGTGTTTATCTACGAACTAAATATAACATGGAAGGCGTCAGCATTGTCACAGTTACCTCTGTTTGGGGTGGCTCTTCCAACTTTACAGGGCTAGCAGGTGCATTTCTTTCTGATGCGTATTTGGGCAAGTTTCTTACCCTTCTCTATGGCAGCATATCAACTCTTCTGGTAAAATTCCCTTTTTCTGATAACTTTACGAGGAAACATATTAGTTCATTAAGTTTAAATAAGTTGCATTTATTTTGGAACTTCTGCAGGGAATGGCAGTATTGACTATGACGGCGAGCATACCTCAGCTAAGACCCCCTGCATGCACTGCAGAATCTATCTGTCCGCAACCACAGAAATGGCAGCTTGGTTTTCTTTTTAGCAGTCTAGTACTACTGGCAATAGGAGCTGGTGGCATTAGACCCTGCAACATTGCTTTTGGAGCTGATCAGTTTGATAGCACAACAGAAAAGGGAAGGGCACAACTGGAAAGCTTCTTCAATTGGTGGTACTTCTTATTCACAGTTGCTCTATTGGTGGCTCTAACTTCTATTGTCTACATTCAGACAGAAGTAAGTTGGATTATAGGCTTTGCTTTACCAACAGCTTGCCTAGTTGTCTCCATATCCCTTTTCCTGATTGGTCGCCATTCCTATATCTACAAGAAGCCTCAGGGCAGCGTATTTGTGGACGTTGCCAAAGTGATCATAGCTGCAAGTCGAAAGCACCGAATCACCGTTGGGCAATATTCTGAGCATTCCTTTTATGATCCACCAAGCTTTGGATCAGACTCGCAGACTATACGGCTTGCTCATACTGAAAGATTCAAGTTCCTTGATAAGGCCGCTATAATTGCAGATCCAAATGAATTAGACATGGAAGGCAAGCCCAAGAATTCTTGGAGACTATGCAGTTTGCAACAAGTGGAGCAACTGAAATGCTTAGTAGGCATATTACCGGTTTGGTTATCCGGGATTGGTTGCTTCTTGTGTATGGATCAACAGACTCAATTTGGGGCACTCCAAGCAATTCAAACAAACAGAAAGATTGGAACACATTTTAAAGTCCCACCTGGATGGATTAATCTTACATCAATGATTGCACTTTCAATATGGATCTTCATTTACGAACGCATTTATGTCACTTGGATGAAGAAGTTAACTGGGAAGGGGAAAAGATTGACAATAAAGCAAAGGATCAATATTGGGATATTGATCTCAGTTCTGTGCATGGTGGTTGCTGCAATTGTTGAGAAGCACCGTCGAGACTCGGCACTAAAACAGCAGACATTTCCCTCCCCTTTAAGCATTGCTGTACTCCTTCCACAGTTTGTGTTGTCAGGATTAGTTGAAGCTTTTGCTGCAATCGCTATCATGGAATTCCTCACCACACAAATGCCAGAGAGCATGAGAACCATTGGGGGAGCATTGTTCTTTTTAAGCTCATCGATTGCGAGTTACATAAATTCAATCCTTGTCAACGTCATAGACAAAGTAACCAGGGACAAAAGTGGCAAATCCTCATGGTTGGGTGGTCATGACCTAAATCATAGTCGGCTTGATTACTACTATTATGTCATTGCTGGTCTCGGAGTCCTTAACTTTATTTACTTCACTTTGTTCGCCAGTGGTTATGCATCAAAAAGCAATAATGTTAACGATAGGAGCAGAGAAATCAGATTAGAGAACTCTCCCAGAAATCTTTCCAGGAATCAGCAAGTGGACGAAGAAGGAGGACGGGAAACGACAAACTTTCCTTTCTAGAGTACTATAATCCATTCTCTAGCTTCACTCAACAGTTCAGACTTTCATGTTTCGACACTCATCAACTGATATCAATACTTGACACTTTTGGCTTATGTGTAAAATAGCTCAAAGTTCATACCTTTATCTTTTTCTTTTAGTATCATTTTGTCTATATCTATCAGCAAAATAACTAGTTTTGAAGATAATCATAATATAAGAGTTGCAGTTTAGAGGCTGATTGGTTTTCGTAGATGTTGAATTGAAGTACGCGGCTTCATCCTCAACATTGCCATAAGTAGAAATTAAACTATTAAGCACGCTTTGAAATTTAGATTTGCCTTATTCGAAAACATATAGCTGATTGGTCATAATGTTCATAAGAGAAATTTGAAGAATAGAATTGATCAGGACTTCATATCACATCAACTTCCTAACCAAAATAATTAGAACTATTGCATACCGAGCTTTGGAGGCTTTGTCACATGAGCTAGTTGACTCTATTCTATATAAGATTCGTTGTATTTAGGCAATATTGATGTTAAATAATCATTTTGTATTGAGCCAAGTATGATGCACTGAACTATATATATTGTGTTCATTTATATATGTCAATCTTAATGTTTTCAATTTCTCAGTACCTATTTTATATGATTTTTTACATAACAGTTCCATTTGAGTATGAAAATCGATATTTAATTGTCATACAGATGATGATTGAGAACATACGTGATCTTTCAATTTCATAAGAAATTAAAATCTGATTACTCACTGTATGTATGTTTGATATGACATTAACGTATGTGTCTACTATTTCTTTCTTATTGCAAAAACCTAGTGTTTCGATTATGGATCCTGCATCAAAGAATATTGTTATTACTAAATTTAACAAGGGTGAGAAATTATATGGTAAAAATTATGAAATTAAGAGCATGAAAATCTGATTTGTATTGGAGTGATAGGAGGCTTTAGAACCATTAAATATAACCATGGGCATTCTTAAAAAAGACAATGCTTATGAAATATGGATGAAAAACTTATTATGCTTGTATTTCATTACTGAGAAGCATGGATAATGATATAATTCACGAGTTTGAAAAATATAAAATTATGAAAGACATGTAGTCCACTTTAACTGTAAATTTTAGAGGTTCCTTAATGACCAAAGTAAGCTTATTCATCGTCAATTTTCAAATACATAAAGTATTTATTGGATAACACAATGCAAAATCATTTAAGGCATATACCAAACATGATAAGTGAGAGGCCAGACATTGGTCATGAGTTATCATATGAGCAGTAAGTGCAATCTGTGATTCATTTGCTACCTCAAACTATATAAAGATGCATTTAACTCATAACGAGAGCATCAAGACGTTGAAAAATGTTACGAGACATCTTATACTAGAAGAAGAATGTCTTGAAGCCTCCAAGATATTCTTTGATGTATGCAGTTGATCTTAACTTGTATAAAGCTATGAATAGAAAGTGCAAGTATTATAAAAAAGGTAAGAAATATCCATTATACTCGGGATTCTAAGAAAGCAAAGTGAACCAAAATAGAAAAGGAAAACATCCTTTCAAAAAGCAAAATATAAAAATATTTTAAGTAATTTAATTGTGGTAATGAGGTTACTTGGCTCATGACTGTAGTGAGCCTAAAAAGATACAATCTTATTATATAGACATTTTTTTATAAATGTATTTTGTTCTATTTTTCTAACTAAATCACTTCATTTGTGGATTGTAGACTCATAAGCATTCAACCATATAACAAAAGATGGGATGTTTTTGGATAATTATGAAAAATCCCATATGGTACATGATAGATTTCTATAGGAGATAATTCAAGAGTTGCTATATAAGGGATTGAAACATCCAAATTAGACATGTGTCATGGTCAATCCCTAATCCTATATAAAGTGTTGTTTGCTCCAAAGATTCGACGAGATCTTACTTATATGTTAGTGTTTATTAACTTTGATTTTGATGTAAATTTCTATAGTGGTGGCATAGATTTATATCTTAGAACTATTTACTATGGTCATGGATTTATATTGGATGGTTTTAATGTTTTAGATATTGTTTATTCAAACAATAATATAGCTTATTCCTTTTTTTTACATTAATTATCAATTCCAATAACAATGCAATTATATGGCATGTTAACCTATGTCATAATGGTCAAAATTAAATAAGTTGATTAGCTAAAGAAGGTCTTTTAGGTGATTTATGTCAAGTAGAATTGCTAATTTGTGAGCATTGTCTAGTTGGTAAAATAGCAAGAAAGCCATTTGGAAAGGGAACATGAGCGTCCTATCCATTCCAGTTGATTCATTATAACATTTATGGTCCAACAAATGTAAGTACAATTTGGGGCTATATATTTCATCACTTCTATTTATGACTATACTTGACATAGTCACATCTATTTGATTTCTGACAAATTAGCGACATTAAATAGTTTCATAAATGTTGAACTAAGGGAGATTCTAATCAATATTTTGATGATAATAAAATATATTTATTACTAATGAGTTTATTGTTTTAATAAGAAGCACTATAAGAATAAGATGTAACTACAAACTTAAGAAAATAGTTCTTGAAGTTGATAAAGAAAGTTAAAGTTTGTAGCCACCAAAGAGAAGATCAAGTTAAGAACAAAAGAAATCCAAGTACATTAAGGTCTTTTGCTATTTTTTAATAGTAATTGTAATCTTTTCTGGTCACTTTGATGATCTTAAAGGCTCACAATGTATAAACATTTCATATCACTTTATTATATTATTGTTTTCATTCATCTTCTATACCACCCTCCTTTTTTTCCTCCAAAAAAGCCTCTCAAACTTTTAAACAATCTTTGAGGGACATTTTGAATGTTATTTAATTATAATTCTATTAAACAAATCAAATTTGAGGAAGTTGTTAAATTAAGTTTTTGGGAGATTGGTCAATCAATATACGTTAAAAGTCAACCATTGTAAGTTAAATATGTAATAGGTGAATTTATTAACATATCAGCTAACCAATATGGCAATGTGGTCAATCAATGTCCCTCTAAGGGACATATTAGTTGACCAATATGTCCCAATATAGTTCAGTGGTCAACCAATGTACAACAACTAGAGGATTTTATGCATTGAATGCACATTGATTGACACAATATGACTTAGTGATTAACCAACATAGGTTAAACTTGTAATATGACTTTTTCTTGATACATTGGTCAACCAATGTGGTAATGAGGTCAACCAATGTCTCTCTAAGGTTACATTAATCAACCAACACACCCTAGTGGTCGACCAATAACTCAATGATTAGTGAGCCTATGTATTTAACGTATACTAGTTGACCAATGTGCTACACTGGCTGACTAGTGCCTCGTAACAAGTCGTTGTAATGACTAATTTTGGCTCCAATGTCTAGTTAAGTTCATAAAATCTTATAAATACATAATTTCTCATCAATTCTTGTATGAAAAGCATTTGAGTGTCTTATGCATACATTTCTATGTGTTTATTAAGCATTTGGACATCATTGTCTCATATTTGTGTGAGTGAACCTTATTATTATTAGAGAAACTAAGATATGTTTAATTAGTAAGCCTTTATTAAGGTTTTATATATTGTACTTAGGGGCATTCCAAGTGGCATTGAAATTCCTTTTCACCATGAAGGAAGATTGTAAATGGATTCCTCTTTTCTATGCAAAGATTATAGAAAGGTTATTGTTCACTTTGAAAGAATAGTTATATTAGAATTCCAATAAAAGTATTGGGAGTGGATATATATAAGGGTTATTTTTCAAACCACTATAAATCAGTTTGCATTTCTCTTCCCTTAACTTTGTACATTATAAATTGAGTATGCTATTGAAATTTATTATTTTATCTCATATTTTCATGGTTTATAAATTATGCTTATTAATACACTAAGTTAGAAAATATTTTATTTAAAATTTTTTAATGCCCAATTTAGTCTCGCTCTTAAGTGTCATTATGGACTAACAAGTGTTATTAGAGTAAGTCAATTAGGTTAGCATTCAAATAAAATCCTATGGCAAAGATCTTAATGGCATATTTATAAGAAGAATCATATCATTGTTCAACCAAGATAGGCAAAACATTGGTAGAGCTCCATTCTTTGATGCAAATGACTATCTTTATTAGAAAACAAGCATGAAAATTTTTTAATGGCCAAAAGTGTAGACGTATAGGAAACAATTTCAAATGGCCCCTTTATACTTATGAAAATTATAGATAACAAAAAAGTTCCCAAACTAAAGGAAGAATAGAAACCTTGATAGAATAAATTAATTTCCTTAAATAGTAAGGCTGTATACATCTCATTTTTTGCATTAGAAAGAAATGAATTCAATAAAGTTTCTATATGAAAGATGATTTATGAAAATTTGGCAAATATTAAAAATTACACATAAAGGCACAAATCAAGTTAAGAAAACGAAAGTGAGCATGTTAACCCATCAATATGAATTATTTCAAATGAAGCATGATGAAAGTATCTTTAGCATGTACATTAGATTTATTGATATTATTTATGCTCTCAATGGTTTTGGAAAGACCTATACTAATGTTGAAATAGTAAAAAAGTTGCTTAGGTCAATTCTAAAGACATGAAAAGCTAAAGTGACATCTACACAAAAGTCAAGGATCTAACAATACTATCATTGAATGACTTATTGGATCTTGCCTCACATATGAAATGAGACTCCAAAAGATGTAAGAGGAAACAACCCTTTCAAAGAAAAAGGACTTAACTTTCAAAGTCTCAAAGGGGGATTCAAATGAAGAAGTGACATCTACAAGTGGAAGAAATGGTGATGACCTTACCTTTTATCAGTAGGAAATTTAAAATTTTTAAAGAGAAATAATTTCTCCAAAACAAAGGACTTCAAGTGTTTTAAAATGTAAATCCTCTAACATTATTTGTTTTGAATGCAAGAAATTAGACCAAAAGAAATCATAATTTCCTATACTCAAATATAATGACAAGTATGAAAGAAACTATAATAAGGAAAAGAAGGACAAAAACAAGAAGAAAGCACTTAAAGTCTTAACTTAGGATGACTCAAGGGAATCTGAATATGTGCATTTAAAAGGAGAGATAACTCGAATGTTATCTCTCCTTTTAGAATGTGGAGAATGTGGAGAAATTAACCCTTAAAAGAATAAGAATGATCATTAAGACTTTCCAAAAGAGCCAATTGTTAAACAAGTGAGGGTGATAAGAAGATAAGATGCTTCCAGTGAATTGCAAATTTAATAAGAATCATTATCTGTATCATATCATAGGTGATAGTCAACATGATATAATTTTAGTTCATATTTTAGAAATAGTTCACTTTTTTTTTTCAAATCAAATCTAAAACCTTTGTGATGATTTTCAAGTTTACACTATGAATAAGGGATCACATAATTTTTAAAAAAGTATAGTATGGAATTTAATTCCTAAACTTAAAAATTATGTTTAAAAAAGGAATATTGAGTTAAACTTTTTTAATAAACTACATTAATTAGGTTGTAATTTTATTAAACCAATAAATAAGGACAGATTTTAGGCAAGTAGAAGAGAATTAGGTTTGATTAATAGGAATTCTTTATGATAAAGACCCTTTATTTAATTTAACTCATTCTTGATTGATATTTAGTTAATTGATTATATGTTTTAATGTTTTGATTTGAGTTTTGAGGATGTTTCCTAACTTTTTTAAAACATACTAGTCAACCTATATCAGAGTGTGGTTGACCAATGTCCTTAAAACTTAGCTATTTTTTTAGTGAGTTTGTAATGAGATTGGTTACATGAATGGTTGACCATAGGCCCCTACTAGTTGAATACTATAGAGTTCTAATGGACCAATATCCCTTTCAAGGAGAAAAATTGAGTTTTGGGGAGTTTATAATAACAATAGATGATGAGTGTGGTTGATTATAATTATAATGATTAACTAGTAGCCTATGTGGTTAAACAATCTCCACGTTTTTAAGATTCTTTCCTCTCACCTATTCATTTATTCTTCATGGCATTCACCTTTTTTCCCCTAAAACTCTTCAAACCTTACCAATTGGCATTATTCATATTTTAGGATCACTTCATCATTTAAACTTCATATACATTATATAGATAAATCCTAGTTCCTCTAAATTTTAGAATATATAGATGATGCTTTTACTCTTTAAATTGTTTCTACAGTATTGTATGATTCATATAAGTTACGTAGCTTTAATTTAAAAAATTAGATTGCATTAAAGTGAAAATTTTTGGTCTCAAAGTTTCAAATTTAGGCTTTAAAAAAAAATTCTTAATTTGGAGTTATCTTTTGAATTTGATGCTTCTATAGTCAATTTGAAAAAGGATTCATGGTTGTTTCCCTTTCAATTATATAAATAAATCTTCGATTTTGTTCATATTTGGCATTTAGGGTATTTTGTCATTTTTTTTGTAAATTGTGGGACTTTAAAAATTATATACTCTTATGAAATTGATGGTTGAATATTACAATTATGCTTATATTTTTTAATATAAAAAATTAGTTTTTTTAAAATTAGACACAATTAGGGATTTTATAATCAAAATTGACATTTCAAATAATTGTTTTGATACTTTGTATATTCAATAACACTCTTTCTTACGCAAGTTTATCAATCTCAATCAAATTCATTTGAGCTTTTGATCAAGTTAGCATAATGGATGACAATTTACAAATTGCATCTTTTTAATAGTTTTTTCTTTTTCTACGATTCCTAAAAAGGGGAATAAGATTAGTGACATTAGACTTAGAGGGAGTCATTTTTGTACTCCTTGTACTATATATGGTATTTTATACTTAAGTAAATATGTGTTATGTTTAAGTTAATGTGTGGATGTTTCCTTACACTTAATATTGAATATCTCTTTTGTTCTTAATATTGGATTATAATTTATGTATGAATTGAGGGCGAGGTAATGATTGTCTTGATATGGATAGTTGTTTATATTGATCTTATTTTTCCTCTATACTATCATAAATATTTTTTCATCATCAAAAAGTGAGAAAATGTTGAGCCAATAGAGGTTCCAATCTATATTTTGATGATAAAAAAATATAATTATTAGTAATGAGTTTATTACTTTGATGAGAAGCAACATAAGAACAAGATGTAGCCATAAATTCCAAAATATTGTTTATAAAGTTGATAACGAAAAGTTAAAGTTTGCAACTGTAACATCCCACCCCCTACGGGAAGGGTAGAATGGTAATTTGGTAAAGGGCTAAGCGGGTTTAAGATTTGTTGTGAACACTTCATGCATATGTCTACATGTATGTAGTGAAATGTGCACGTGAAAAATAACTGTACATGCA
>JANKYE010000001.1:5221985-5232516 GCA_032467995.1 Erythroxylum dillonii | reverse complement strand
CAAAATGACCATTATGCCCCTCCCTTATAAGCTTCTAACTTACCTCTTTAAGTGATGTACCTAAAATGCCCCTACACCTTTCATTTTACTTCATGTTACTTTAGGACACTTTTTAATCATCTATTTGGAGGAATTTGCCAAATTTTCTTCTAGAGAATTGTTCCTCTATGTCTTAATTTCATAATTGCCACAAATATCATTTAATTTGGTACACTATACTCCGAGTTATAGTCCAAACATCTCGGACTGCCATATGCTGGAAAATTTTTCAGCACTTTACTTCCATCAAAAAATTGACAATCTCAGAGGCTGAATTAACATTCACTTTCTTCAGATAAATTGTAGCTCTATTTCTCTAGTTCAATCTAATTTCAAGAATTATCTCATTTCGATAACTAGAGAAAGAGTTCTAGCTAAAACACCGAAGCATGTTCAATGTAACATTTTCCAACTTCTAACTTTACTTTTCTCATAAAATCCATCTTATATCTAAATCATCATTTCTATTTCTTTTCAATTTAATTGATTATCTTTTTCTTTACACATAACTAATTGCCAAAAATTTCTCCTTTAATAAGCTAGCTTATAAAAAGGTTCGGAGTCTCACAGCGCTTCCTCTAGAATCTCCTATTTCAAATTTTCTATACCTGGAACACACAGTCTCCCATTCATTATGAGGATACCTTATTTATCGATTTCAAAATCTACACATCGTCCTTCTTGAATGTCATAAATAAGTTACTGAAATTTAGGATCTTGACCTTAGGCGATCTTAATTTTGTCCAATAATACTGACTGCACCTTGATGCTAGCCAGTAATATTCCTGCGTCTGAAATCTGAAACTGAGTACCTCGATCCATCTAATCATGCAACTCCTTAGTCAAAGCTCTCCTCTGTATTACGATATGCGTCAAACTACCTGGGGATTTCCTGCTTAAAGCATCTGCCACAACATTTGCCTTCCCTGGATGATACTGGATTGTACAGTCATAATCTTTTAGTAATTCCATCCACCTTCTTTGCCTCAGATTTAGATCTTTCTGCTGAAATATATAATTCAGACTCTCGTGATTCGTAAAAATCTTATATGTCTCACTATACAGGTAATGTCGCCAAAACTATTACTATCTCTAAATCATGCGTAGGTTAATTTTGTTTATGTTTCTTCAGTTGATTGGAAGCATAAGCAATCATCCTACCATTTTGCATTAATACACATCTAAGGCCAACTCTCAAAGCGTCACAGTACAATTGAAATCCTCCACCTTCTGTTGGTAAAGCTAATATTGGAGCTGAAGTTAAACACTCCTTCAGTTTTTTAAAACTCTCCTCGCAAGCATCAAACAAAATAAATTGGTCATTCTTTTAGTCAATCGGGTCAACGGGGCTACTATCTTAGAAAAATTTTGAACAAATCTTTGATAGTAACTTGCTAACCTGAGAAAACTCCATACCTCTGTCACGGTCCTTGGTTATTCCCAATTCATCACAGCTTCTACCTTCTTTGAGTCCACTTGTATTATGCCTTGAGATACCACACGTCTATGAATGCAACACTCTCAAGCTAGAATTCACATTTTAAGAACTTGACATATAGTTGATATTCTCGACGTGCCTGCAATTCTAATATTAAGTGTTTGGCATGCTCCTTATCTGTTCGCGAATACCTCAAAATGTCATCAATAAAATAATCACAAACTTATCCAAGAACGGATTGAATAGTCTATTCGTTAGATCCTTGAAAGCTGCTGGAGCATTTGTAAGGCCAAAGGACATTACTAAAAACTCATAATGGTCGTACCGAGTCCTGAAGGCCGTCTTAGATGTGTCATCTCCTCTTATCCTTAGCTGATAGTATCCTGATCTCACATCAATTTTAGAAAAGTACTTAGAACCTTAAAGTTGGTTAAACAAATCATCAAATCGAGGTAGTGGATACTTGTTGCGGATAGTCACCTTATTTAACTGTCGATAATCAATACACAATCGGAGAGAACCATCATTTTTCTGCACAAACAATATCGGTGCATCCCTTGGCAAAGCGCTAGGTCTAATAAAATCCTTATCTAACAGATCTTGCAATTGCTTCTTTATTTCCTTTAATTCTTTTGGTGCCATTCTGTATGGTGGTATAGAAATCAGAGATGTACTAGGTACTATGTCAATATAAAATTCAATTTCTTGCTCTGGAGGTAACCTTAGTAACTCCTCAGGAAACACATCTGGAACCTTCCAAACTACCGAAACGTTTTGGAGACTGATGCCCTCTATAGCTAAATCCCTAACTAAGGCTAGAAATCCTTTGCACCCTTATCTGAGCATCTTGTTAGGCACTACTGCTGAAACTATGTTGGAAGGGGTAGTTTTTCTATCCCCCTTAAAGATAAACTCTACATCCCTTGAATCTTAAACATCACTTCCTTCTCTCTACAACCTAAGGTAACATAATGATGGGATAACTAGCCCATTCCTAATATTATGTCAAAATCCATAACCGGCAATATAATAAAATTCATTACCAATCTCCTACCATTAATCTCCACACGACATGAGTGGCATCAATCAAACGTGTAGATACTGACAGAGATTAATCCATCCTATCCGGTGTTATTTCTAACCTCATAGTAAAGTTGGGGGACAAAAAAGAATGAGTCGCTCTTGAATCTATCAAAACCATAACTTCTAATTACATACGAGAATGATACTTGATACCACTATATTGGAAGTCTGTGCATCTTGAGGGGTGAGAGTGAACGCCCTAGCCTAACCACAGCCTACCTACTGAGAGCTAAAGGATTGTCCCAGACTGCGGCCTCCAAATTTACCTCCCATTTGTCTCCCTCTAAATCCTCTCCCCTACTGAACACAAACTGTGATTCCCCTTGTGGCTATTGAAATGGAGGTTACGCCACACTAAAAGGGGACTCATAATACCCCATCACAGGGCAATCTCTGATCAAATGCCCATACTGGCCACATTTGTAACAAGCTCCTAGTGGTATGTGACATGGATCTTGATGCATTCTACCACACTGCTGACAAATGGAAGAAGTTGAGCCTAAACTACTGCGCCCTAAACTTTGCCCGCTACCGCTACTGCTACTACCTACACTAGGCATGAATATGAATCCTCCCAGATGTCTACGGCCATATCTCACCTTGCCATGAGCTCAAACAGCCATTTACTGAGAACTCCCACTCTAGCTAAGCCTTGGCGAAAAGTTTGATTGCTGCTACTGTTGTTGCTAAAAACTAGAGGATCCTACGGAGTGCCTCCTACTCTGCTCTCCCATAGACAAGGTATCCTACTCCACCAGAATCCTCTCTAACTGCTTGGCTATATCCACTAAGGTAGAGAACTTCTCTTAATAGCTCATAGTGATGCTGACGAAAAGAGGTCCCAGCCCTAACATATACTGGTTGTTCTTTCTTAGCTCATTTAAACCAATCTCTAGGGGATAATGACTCAAGCGAATAAAGTCCGTGTTGTACTTGTCCACTGTCCTATCTCCATAACATAGGCTCAGAAGCTTGGATCTGAGTGTCTCACAAGTTACAAAGGAGAGGAAGTAGTCCATAAATCTCTCTCTAAATTGCGACCAAGTCACTGTACCGAAGTATGGAAGGATATGGTCTCGATACCAATCCTTGGTCATCCTTTGCAGAGACATCTCTACCAGACCCACCAGCATCTCCACCTTAACGAGAAAATCAATAGCTCTTGAGGCCTAGTTTCATCAAACTCTATCGGACAAAATCTTGCATATGCTATAGATAACTGCATATCTGACCTCTCTTGTTCTGGGATTGCCACTAGGGGAGCTGGCTGTTGCTGCTGCTGCATCATCATCATTGAGTCTCGAAACATAACATTATTAGCCTCTATCCCTGTTAGGAATGCCTACATATCGAACGCAAGTGCCCCAGAAACTCATTGTGACACCATTGACACCTTAATAAGGACTTCTCATATTCGGGTCGTTCTGTGCCTACCGCGCCTTCTAGCTGAAGCGACAGGGGCAAATGTCTCATCCTAAGCCGAGGCTTCATCGTGACCCTTTTAGTCAATTTAGGCAAGAAATCAAGCACTTCTATTCATGTTGAAATTGGAAGCAAAAGAATGGTCAATACCACCAGTGAGAATATGAACATATTCTATAAGAAGTTACTATAAAAAGAAGTGGATTCCTATGTGTCCGCAGTGACGAACAAAAGAACATCCTAGGCTGTAAATCTATAACCTAGGCTCTGATACCAACTTTGTCACGACCCAAAACGGGCTCATGAGCTACACGTGGGACCCGAAGTTTAAAACCCCAAATCACACATAAGCCTACCACTAACAACAATATAAATTCAAGCCGCAAGAACATAGCAAGTCCATACAATACAATAACAATAATGCGCATCAAAAAGAAGTTTTACAACTTATGAAATCTTGTCACAACGGACTCTATAATACAAGTTAAATGAAAAAAAAAAAGAAAGAACATACACAAACGTAGGTAGGCCACAACAGACACATCACAGGAGTCACTGCTGCGAAGTCGGTGGTGACTGACCTAAAAAATAAAGTTGAGGGGAGTCAGAACTCGCTGAGTAAGCTCACGCTTTCTTACGATAACCAAAGCTATGCACACAGTCATGCGTGAATATTAAAGCACATCTAATCACATCAACAACACAAATAAGTTATGGGGAAGAATATTTTTAGGACCCTAATCTGCAAGGGTGAGCCCTCACAACTCTAAACCTCAAATGACTGCAGGGAGCTATGCATCACCAACAGCCCAACCATGCCCCTATACTCATGTAGCAGTAAGGCTCTCTTAATCCAAAGGGGCTGCGGGAAGCCAAGCATCACCAACAGACCAGCCCTGACTCAAAACGTCTAAAATCATAAGCATCACAAATAAGGGTTCGATCGGGAGTCGAGTATCAACCAGGATCGGCCTATAACATATTTCAATATCACAAACAAAACAACTCTCATAGTCATAACCAGTGCACATCTGGTCCTGATACATACCATTAGGTGGCATGTCCTACAGATCTTTTATTCCCCATAATCGAACATAGCAATACATATCAAATTATTAGGCATACAATTTATCAAGTAAACATTCAGTTATGCAATGACCAATGCAAGTATGCAATACCCAACCCAACATATCCACTCGGTTAATTCGATATAAGGGCTTATACTAAAGCGGGTACGCATTAATGTATATATGTGTTCGTTATATAAGTATATAAGTATCGATCAATATATATATATAGGGACCCCATCAAAAGGCTCGGACGGACAAATTCAGTTATCAGGTAAGTTCATACCGACTTACTGTTACCGTAGTTGTACTAGCAAATAAATATTGTGCAATGGTCATTGAATAGTATTTATTTGTTGGTACAACTACTGTAACAGTAAGTCAGTATGATCTTACCTGGTAACAAATTCGTCCGCCCGAACCTTCGGATGGGGTCCCGCTTTTGCTATACCTAGTAAATCGAAAGAAAATATCTCAATCGATGCTAATTAGGAGTTATTAGATTCAAATAACAATTTAGGTATTATCCGAATTACCTCAATAGTCCATTTATGAAATTTGAAAATTTCTCTTATTCTTGCCTAAACATTCTGTAATTTTTGATTCGCAAACCATTGAAAATCTCACTGTAGTTCTTTAGAGAAATATGATCAGTATAATTTTTAGAATTTTTAGAAATTTTTTCACAAAAGTGACCAAAATAATCGTCGAAACAGTACATCCGGTGATCGAAATATTCCACCAAAAAATCTTCAGTCTCAGAATTTAACGATTTTTATACCAAATGAAAGTTCTTAATGAATAAAACAACTTTTTCCAAGCAACATACTCAGATTTTTAACAGGTTTGAGCGAATTGAAGAAAAATAAGTTCAAACCCTAATCTCTTTTTTTGTCAATCGACGACAATCTGAGAAGTGGATGGCGACAAGACCATGGGGCATTTGTTGTGATGTCGAGATGAGTCAAATGGTAGTAGTGGTAGCTGGCAACAACCACCGAAAGCGATGGATTGATGATTGACCTTTTTTGTCTATTTTCCTCGATTTTTGAGACAATTCCAATGACGATTGCAACTAAAATGGGCATGGTTGTGACGAGCTTGTCGACAAGAAGAGATTAGTATATAACACTAACCGGTTTGAGTCACCGTCGGTAAAGAATGGCTAGAGAGAGGGAATTCACGAATAGTAGCTTTTGGGAGGGGTTAAAATGAAATTATGAGAAAATGGGAAGAAAGTAGAAGTTATCTCTTATATATATAGCATACGGGATGTACTAGCAAATAAATATTGTGCAATGGTCATTGAATAGTATTTATTTGTTGGTACAACTACTGTAACAGTAAGTCAGTATGATCTTACCTGGTAACAAATTCGTCCGCCCGAACCTTCGGATGGGGTCCCGCTTTTGCTATACCTAGTAAATCGAAAGAAAATATCTCAATCGATGCTAATTAGGAGTTATTAGATTCAAATAACAATTTAGGTATTATCCGAATTACCTCAATAGTCCATTTATGAAATTTGAAAATTTCTCTTATTCTTGCCTAAACATTCTGTAATTTTTGATTCGCAAACCATTGAAAATCTCACTGTAGTTCTTTAGAGAAATATGATCAGTATAATTTTTAGAATTTTTAGAAATTTTTTCACAAAAGTGACCAAAATAATCGTCGAAACAGTACATCCGGTGATCGAAATATTCCACCAAAAAATCTTCAGTCTCAGAATTTAACGATTTTTATACCAAATGAAAGTTCTTAATGAATAAAACAACTTTTTCCAAGCAACATACTCAGATTTTTAACAGGTTTGAGCGAATTGAAGAAAAATAAGTTCAAACCCTAATCTCTTTTTTTGTCAATCGACGACAATCTGAGAAGTGGATGGCGACAAGACCATGGGGCATTTGTTGTGATGTCGAGATGAGTCAAATGGTAGTAGTGGTAGCTGGCAACAACCACCGAAAGCGATGGATTGATGATTGACCTTTTTTGTCTATTTTCCTCGATTTTTGAGACAATTCCAATGACGATTGCAACTAAAATGGGCATGGTTGTGACGAGCTTGTCGACAAGAAGAGATTAGTATATAACACTAACCGGTTTGAGTCACCGTCGGTAAAGAATGGCTAGAGAGAGGGAATTCACGAATAGTAGCTTTTGGGAGGGGTTAAAATGAAATTATGAGAAAATGGGAAGAAAGTAGAAGTTATCTCTTATATATATAGCATACGGGATGTTATAGGTGTGTTATCCACAATAAAAGCTGAATTTCTAACATTTTTAGTAACAATACACAAAGCCATGTGACTTAGACAATTCTTAATTAATTTATGAGTTATTAAAAGCAATATTAATCCAGTAATAATCAACTATGATAGTCAAGCAACAATTGCTTATATTAAAAGTCATAAAATTTCATTGTAAAATTAAACATATAGATACCAATAATAATTTTATGTATGCTCATTCACTATATTGTCATGTCTAAATGTAAATATATGGCAATAAGCTCTCCTTGTATACTGGTAGCTCATGCTATTAGACAGGTATCGGTTGACTTCTAACTATTAAAGAGCAATTGAAAAATTGAAATTACCTATATAAGAGAATAATTCTAATTCAATATATAGGTTATCATTTGAATTGTACACTGAAAAGGTTGTCGGGCTAAAATAGGTGTACAAATTCGAGAGATGTTCAATGTTTTGTTTTAGATTGTTAATAAAATCTCTTCATATGTGGTCTCAGATACCTCCCCCCCAGACTGAGTGGAGAGCCTTCTTAATCCCAGAGGCCAACGGTCACTTTCACTATTATTTAATTTTATCTGCATTAATGTCCGAATGAGGCCAATTCGTATCTCTATTACATGTCCAATTAGTTCACTAGACAAGAACCCTTAATTATTCTCAATGGTCCCCAACTGTTTTCTATCTATATTTCGCTATCACGTATCTGGAGTAGTGTGATGAAAATCAAGTCCAGCCACTCTCACCAGTTCTCTGCAGCTATACAACCCTCTTAGGAGGATTAGAAATACATCTGATAAAAAAAAAAAGGAAAATCACTCTCACCAGTTAGCCATGGCCCATGAATCACATCATAGAAGATAAGACTAACAGAAAGGAGGACAAAAAAAGATATAGAGTTTTAATAATAAATGAGGAAGACAAAAACATTGGAGCAAATATCGTGTTTCGTCCTTCCTGCTTGATGCATGCATATCACTACGCCTTCCTGGAAAGTCATTCTATAGTTTATGACTGGATACCAAGTACAACTCCCTCATCTTGATCCTAAACTACTCACTGATTCTTCAAACCTGTGGTTTGCAACCATTGTTTACATGGAACGGTTATCATCACTTCTAAGGCGTTTACTCTTAAAATTAGGTAATTGTAAAATTAGAGAACATACGAAGAACTTCTTACTTCAATCCAAATATACCTCTTTAGATATCAACAGTTACTTCCCTAGCACCTCCAAGTTAGACTAATTGATGCCTTATTCAACCTGCAACAGAAAGTTCATGGTATAATGTCAAAAGAAAACAAATTAAACAAAAGCAGAGAACTGAGATTTAAAATGGCTTAGACATATCCAAGCGATAACAGATGAACCAAGAATGTTATAGACAAGTTAACCAATCTCCTACAATAGGAAAAAGGAAAGAAAGGAGAAGAAAAGGGTAAAGTACAATGGAAGAAACAGGGGAAAAGAATATCCACAAATGAATATATCAACGATGTATAAAAGAATGGCATATCGCGAAGCGTCGAGGAAATTTAAAGGATTACGAAGAAAACGTTGTTCGCAAACAAATAGGAAGCAGGCAGAAGATAGCAGAGGCATCCAATCCACAAATGGGCAATGCAAAACGGCTATAAAAACAATACTAGAACAGGATTCCACAACGCACAATCAAGAAATATTCTTTGCTTTGAAATCCAAATGGAAATTGGATTGAAATATCATTAATTTTCCCACAGACGAAAAAACAATCCTTCTTACAGTCCCCTACAACATATCAGATAGCTTCTAACTCAAATCTGTTTTGCCTTAGTATATATGCTGTTTTCTTAGAACCCCTTTTTATATTTATAGTAACTTCTATGTTCTCGGTTCTCAGTTCAGTTCAGGCACTGTTTTCGCCAGTGATTCCCATTGTGAGCAAGGTAGATATAAGTGGGATTGCCGTGAAAATGGTAACCACAGTGAGGAACAATCTTTACTGGATAAACCACCGGAGTGCTGGAAAATTGATATTGAGACCTCAAAGTAGAGTTTGATGCGACATAAACACACTGATCATTAGACGACGTCGACGATGAGGATGATGATGATTTGGACAAGCCCACCGGAAATGACGGAGGATGAGAAGGAGGAGGAGGATAATTTTTTTTGGGCAAAGATAGAAAAGCTCTGATCTTTAAAGACCCTTTTGGCTTCATCGCTCGATCGTACTCTTCGATGAGATAAGCTAGATCCTCATCGGAGGTGATCGACACCAGAGCATCCAGGTCCTCAGCTGGCAACTGGCAACGTAGCGTCACCGATGCCCCACACAGCTCTCCCAGTTTCAACAACAATTCTGCAAACACACAACAGACCAGAAAAATCCCAAATCCGGATTAATAAACAAGTTCCAATCTTTACCTCAAGTAACACGTAAAACACAAAGAAGTTTCCATTTTTTACTGGCTACCATACAAGGAACAAAAATCTAGAAACGAAAAGGACAGAGAAAAGGAAAGGAGCTAACTGGAGAAGGAAATGGAGCGGTCAACGACGAGAACACGAGTTACCCCGCCGTGGTAACGGAGGTTGCAGTCAGGATAACGTGGGGCAATCTTGCCACCATAACTACATAGGAATTTGATGGTGGTGGCGGTGGCAATGAGTTTAGGGTGGAGCTCAGTGGTGTGAAGAGAAGGTCCGACCATGCTCTTTCGGGGCAATCGAAATGGCGTCTACTTTTTGAACTGAGGACATAAAACTGAGGAAAGATGATTGAACATAGCTTTGAAGAAATTTAGCGCTGGACTTGCATCTTCAAGCCTACCTATGGTTCGCTTGTCCTCCTATTTATAGAAAATTTTTCTCCTTTTTTTCATTTTTTTGAGATAAGTGAAAAAGAGGGAAGAGGTTATAGTGAGCTGACGTAAGTCAAGATTCCGGGAGAAAATGTACGAATTGGACGATTATGACCCAATGTTATGAGTTCCGTTTCGTACCGGCCGGAACATTCCGTTTCGTACAGGCCGGAACATTCCGTTCCGACCGCCGGCCGGTACCGGAACGCATGCAAATGTACCGGGTGCCAAATTCGGACGGTACCGGCCGTTTTTGGTCGGTACCGGCCGTTTTCGGTCGGTACCGGCCGGAACTGCATAAACCGGAAAATTTCGGGTGATTCCGCAAAAATAAAAAATCCTAGGGACTAATTTGCAAATTTAGAAAAAAATACCCTAAAAAT
>JANKYE010000001.1:5128369-5143200 GCA_032467995.1 Erythroxylum dillonii | reverse complement strand
AAAGAAAATCAAGAAGAGAGATGAGATTAGATCATTCTAGGGTTGAGATATGCATAGCGCATAGGTACGTGCATAAAGCAGAAGAGAAAACCCAAAAACCTAGGACACCATTGGGTAAAAGATCCTTAGCTCTGAATCACATCAGCTCGATGTTAATAATGCATTCTTGCATGGGGATCTCAGTGAAGAGGTTTATATGACATTGCCACCTGGATTTCATGCTTCAAATCCTTCTCAGGGTTGTAAATTGCAGAAATCTTTATATGGACTCAAACAGGCTAGTAGGCAATGGTTCTCCAAGCTCACCTCTGCACTCCAATCTCTTGGTTACACACAGTCAACTTCTGATTACAGCATGTTTATGAAGAAAGCTGATACTTTTTTCACTGTGTTGCTTGTTTATGTGGACGATGTTATTCTTGCTGGTGATGACATGGCAGAAATTACTCGTGTCAAGTCTTTTTTGGATTCCACCTTTCATATCAAAGACTTGGGTGAGTTGAAATATTTTTTGGGACTTGAAGTTGCTCGAAGCGCCTCTGGTATACAACTCTGTCAATGCAAGTACACCTTAGATATCTTGACAGATTGTGGTCTCTTGGACTGCAAGCCTGCCAAGACACCAATAGTTACCAAGGTTTCACGAGATGCTTCTGAAGAACTCCTTCTTGATATTACAATTTATAGAAAGCTTGTGGGTCGGTTACTCTACTTGACCTCTACTCGGCCAGATGTTACTTTTGCCACACAACAATTAAGTCAGTTTTTGGATAAGCCTACTGTCTCTCATCTACAGGCTGCTCATCGAGTCCTTCGATATCTAAAGGGGTGTCCAACGACTGGTCTTTTCTTTGCAGCCTCTTCACAGCCTGTTCTCAAAGCATTTAGTGATTCCGATTGGTCAGGCTGCCCTGCCACACATCGATCAGTCACTGGGTATTGTTTGTTCTATGGTGCATCCCTTATTAGTTGGAAAGCCAAGAAGCAAACTAACAGTTCTCGTTCTTCATCAGAAGCTGAGTATCGTGCTTTAGCTGCAACCACTTGTGAGATACAATGGGTCCAATACCTTCTTCGAGATCTTCACATGCCTGTTTCTGGACCTACTGCTTTATTTTGTGACAATCACTCTGCTCTTCAACTTGTTGCCAATCCCACTTTCCATGAATGAACTAAACATGTTGAGATTGACTGCTACCTAGTTCGTGAGAAAGCTCAACATGGTGTGATCAAGTTGTTGCCTTGTTCTTCAAAGGATCAGTTGGCTGACATATTCACAAAGGCCTTGGCAGCTGCTTCTTTTCACACTAATGTCATCAAGCTGGGCTTGATTTCCATCCATGCTCCAGCTTGAGGGGGGCTCTTGGATATATTAGTCACGTTTAACTTAATAGTTTTTGTTACTTTCTGTAATTTTTCTCTTCTTTACTTGTAACTTGTATATAAACTATAGTCTTTTGGTCAATAATACAAGTTTTGATATTACCCTAAACATAATTTCTACAAGTAACTAGAGATTATATCTTGGAAATGCTGAATTGTCTCTCACACTGAGAACATTCATCTTTTCCTTTTCCAGATAGCAATAGCTTTTCCTGATGATGGTGCATGGAAGAGATTTCATAAGCAGCTGCAGCATTTCCCTACGGTATTTCCTGTCATGAATATGATACTGCACCGGTCGTTTGTGATCAACATAACCTGGACCAAAACAGATTTTAGAATGGACATTGTTTATTTTATAGCTTTGAAAATTTCATGTTCCTCTACATTTGTGATTCTCATATACTTTATTGTGTTGCTAATCATCTTTTGGAAGAACATTAATACTTTCTCCAGGACATGCCTTGTATAAATAATCTCCACTTATAGTCTTTGGCTGCCATTCCAAAAATTTTTCATATGAAGAAAGTAAATATTAAGATATAATTAAGATTAATTAAAAGCTCAATATTCAGGTTTTGTTGTACATAGAGCTGCCTGAAATAACGTACACAGCATTGTTGTGCAGATTGTATGTGCTAAAGTTCGTGAAGGTGACCAAAGAATTGTGCTTATCAAAGAAGGAGACCCTCAAGGGCGTCATGTTGTGATTGTAGATGATTTGGTTCAGTCTGGTGGCACTTTAATCGAGTGTCAGGTAATTTATATTAATACACAACTCCAATTATATTCATTCCACAGATTTGTTGTTATAAAAAATATATCTTTGCATTTCTGTTGCAGTATAATTCTCCAACCTATTAAATCAACTACAGTATGTTCTTAGAAAACATGTAGATTTGTTTAAGTATTTCACCATGCTTTGCAATCTCATGAACGATAATTATACTTCACGCATCACAAAGTTGACTGTTTTATGTGTAAAGATACAGTAGTCAATAGATGAGTGGTAGTGTCTGCAGTTCAGACATTTTGCTGGACTTGAGTTTGGAACATGAAAAGTTTTCGGCGGGAAACAATCACATGAAGTTGATGTATTTGTATTTGCGGAAGTTTATTTGCACGAACTTGTCCAATTCCAAGGAAGTCTGAACAAAATCTCTGTTTTGAGACGTTATGTACTTGAGATGTGAACAACTTTTTAACTTTTCTTCTTGTCTTGTAGAAAGTATTAGCGAAACATGGAGCGGCAAGAGTGAGCGCTTATGTCACGCATGGAATTTTCCCAAATAGGTCATGGCAGCGGTTTAACTTTGATAATGGAGGTAGTAGTTCACTTAATTATCCCTTTTTTCTAGAGCAGATATTCCAGCTTGTTTAATCGACCCTTTTACGTTATTGCAAAATCAAATTGTCTCCAAAAACATTTGATGTTTTTCAGACGTTTTGGTCTCTGTATGCGTTTAAGAATGTCCCTCTGATTTGGTACAGGCAATCCGGGAACTGGGCTGACCTACTTCTGGATCACAGATTCATGTCCATTGACAGTGAAGGAGGTGTTGAATAAACCACCATTCGAAGTTCTTAGTCTGGCCGGTTCAATAGCAGCTGCTCTTCAGATCTAACTCATCATCCAATACATGTTTATGTAATTGGTTATGATTATGGATTTTGTTTTTCGCAATAAGGTATTTCCATTTTTGTCCTGTGATAGTCGTTAGGTGCTTATACAATAGAGAAATTGTGAGGTCAAGAAGAGGCAGCGATTATAACTTGTTAACATTTGTGAATCTTGGCTTTGGTTGAATTTAGATCAGTGTTTAGAGTTTTTTTACTGTGGTATTGTACTGGTTTTAGGTATGTAATGTTCAACCTGCCAAGAGAATACAGAGACTAGAAATGGAGGGAATTCTTATATATAATTATATTAAAAGTTAGTCTCTGATATAACAAAATGGAAAACACGTTAAAAAAAAAAGAGAATCACCCAGTAACGAAGAAGAAGACAAGTACAGGAGGTAAGAGAATACAGAGATTACTGATAACAAGGTATCAGACAGTATTAGTCATTTTGATCATGTATACCGGTGAAACATTGGGATTAAAATGTAAAATTTTAAAATTTGAGGAGTTAAATGAAAAAATCTATAAATTTGTGTCTCGAGTTTGTTGTAATTGTTGCTTACTTGCTATGTACACACATATAGTTCGACTCGTTCTTTAAGCCATGCTTCTCCTTTCCCTCTCTTTGTTCCATCGTCCGACTCTGTCATGTTTAGTTGCTCATTCACTTTAATTGTCTCTCTCACACTCTCCCTCTTTAGTCTTCTCTGCTCATTCTTAGCTCTCCTTTTTCTTTGCTCTACCCAGCTTTGCTTTCTTTATTGCACGCCCACCATCTCTATTTGCTCATCCCTGTCGACCTGTTGTCTTGCATTAGCTCAAGTCCAAGCTGCTTGATTAGCTCCTTAGGCTCTTGGTTCTCAATTTTATTGTTGTCCATCGTGCATGCCGCATCTTGGATCTCAGATCTGCTCCTTTGGGCTGCTCACCTGCTCCTCCTCTGTCGCACGAAGCCGCTTCATCCTTTTCTCCCGTCATTGGCTGGTTCTCATATATGTTGTGGCTTCGTTTGTTGTTGAATTGTGTTAGTTAATTGATTTATGAATTGTGAGTTTGTGTTGGTTGATTCTTGGCTGGTCAACTCCGGTGGGTAAATTCTGAATTTAACTAAATTGATGGCTTAGATATACAGGATAGGGCCAGAATACCTAGACCAAAGGATCTGAAGGCTTCGACCACTTACTCCAATCCTGCACCAATTGAGGAATTATAAAGAATATTTGACAAAGGCCTACAGTCTACTGAATCAAGAACTTCTACCGAAATTTTATTTATATAAAATTGGAATGAGCATCTCAGACTCATTAGTAGGAGAAAATGTACCAAAAATGTGCCGCAAGGTGATTTACTTACTATCTCTGTTCATAAATAAAAAGATTTTACAATTTACAACAGGTACAGCAGAATGTGTCGTGTGTGTGTTTTGTATGGAAAACCATCAAGGTAGGAAAGCAAACAAGAACAAACAATATCACATGGAAAGTGAACAAATGATGAGCGGTAAAAGAAGAAGCAACAATTTCCCTCGCATATATTCATCAATATATGCTGTTTGAAGATGTCAAGTATACACAACCGGTGTTTGAACACCGGATCTGATGCTAAAGGGAGCAAGCACCATTCACCCCACTTTGTGAGAGATCCTTATGTAGTTCAATAGTCTTCTAAGAGCCTCACCACTGTCAATGGCTTCTCTGGCTCTGTCCAGGGCCGATGCTATATCTTCTGCACCATCACATCCAAGTAAATGATCCACCATTCCTGCGTTCAAGACAATTCGATCATATGCTGGTCCTTTCTCACCCCGAAGAGCTGCTAGACCCACCTCTATGTTCTTGGGAACCTGATGCAACCAGAAGTTGGAAAACAAAAGAAAAGGATGACATAAATATTTGTTCAAATCAATGTTTACTTAAATAACGTTGCAGTGACAAGTTTCTTAAGATGGCAATCTCATGCACGTCAAAAAAGAATTTGATACCAATCAAGCTGTAGTACTTCATATTGCCTAGTTGGCATGTTGGACATGAATAGATGAATCATTCCAAAATATGTGGCTGCATTACAAGAGCTTGTTCTGCGTCATTGTTGCTCGATAGAGTAAGGAAACAATAAAAACTTACAGATCTATCAGTTCTTGGAGTATCACTAGGCTCGAAACCATAGTCCTTAGCATTAACCTCAATACTGAAATTTTCACGTGACACCCCTAAAAGATCAAAACTTCAGGATTCAGAACACGATGCTATAAGGTGATGACTGAAGAACAAAAGGATTTCCAAAATGTCAAATATAAATATAAAGGATAGATAAAGGAGTTATGTCTAGAAGATGCAAACCATCAAGTTCAAATGCGTATTTCTTGCTCAATGACCGAAATCCTGAACAGTAGTTCACAGGAAGTCCTTTCGATGCATTTGGAGATCGCAATCTTGTTGTCATTGATAGAGCACCTTCCTCACCCTAAATTAACGAACAGTAACTTAGTTGATAATCTAAAAATGCTAGTTTAAATATTGAAAGTTAAGAAAATGAAGTTTTATTATATAAGCTCTTCCAATTCAATCTTGGAAAGCCCTATGAATCAAATAAATGTGAATAATGCAAAAGCTCCAACCTTCACCACCAAGCCAGAATGAACACCTCTTCTTTTCATAAGCATCAAAAGAGATTCCTCATAACCTTCATGATAAAATCCAGAAACAATTGCTTCCCTCCCCTTTGCCTGTCGAGGAAAAAAAGAGTTATTGCACTCAGCACAGTCTAGCATCTACAGCTTCAACACTGAAGCAGGCATTGTTCATGAGGCTCTCTGCCTAATACTCTTCAGAGAAGAAAAGACATCTTTGTAACAATATAGGAAGGGGAACACAAGAAGCTCCTCTAAGAGAATCTTTACATTCTACTGCATTACTTGTCATTCTACTTTTCCTTTGGCAGAGAGCAACTGAACAAAGAACAGCGACTTCTCAACATAAAGAACAGAAAGAAGCTGATAGCCAATAATATTGCTCACCCTCACAAACTGTTGAATCTTTTCCGTTGTTGCAAGCGGAGGACGTTTCTTTATGTGCTCCCTCAACCCAATCAACGAATATCTGAAGAATAAGAAGCCATTTACAGCTTCAATTTACTTTGATTTAATTGGTGCATGAGTATCAGTGGTGGGAAGTGCATAACTCCTAAAGCTTTTTCACTCAGTCAATCTTCATGCAAGTAAGCAGAAACGCAGCCCTTTGACAATCCAAAGAGAACTCAAAATCTGACTCAACAGAAGAAATCACTTTTCTGTTCAATTATTATCTTAGGATCTTCAATAAGTAACAAAGAACCTTAGAAAAACAAAAACTTGCTACTCAGAAGACATGGAAGAAAAAAGTGGAACATAACATGGAAGCAACTGAAGTCTGAAAACGAAGAAGAAATATTACAGCCAAAATGATGGCAATTATTAGCCCCAAACCAAAAAGAGATTTGAGTTGTCTGTTGTTGTGTCAACTTGTATATTTT
Organism: Erythroxylum dillonii; assembly: GCA_032467995.1. Taxonomy (NCBI): domain Eukaryota; kingdom Viridiplantae; phylum Streptophyta; class Magnoliopsida; order Malpighiales; family Erythroxylaceae; genus Erythroxylum; species Erythroxylum dillonii. Next base: position 5,136,684 of record JANKYE010000001.1, on the reverse strand, counting down.
TTTCTCTATATATTAAGAAAGAGAAGGATGAAATTAATTTGGAAGAAGAAGTTGAAGGGAAATATGTATCTTGCAAACAAAACCAGAAAGAAAGGTTTTAATTATATTCAATTTCGGATGTTGATTACTTACAAAGATGGGCAAGCTTCACGTTGACTAATGTAGGCAAAACCAACCTCCTTGTCCTGAGAAAAACAGAAACTGAAATTTTAAAATGACAACTCTTGCAAACAGGCAAAAATACAGTGCAAATTAGTACTAGGACAAACCTCAAGAAGTTCCTTAGCTTGCAAAGGAGTCAAGCTTGTATTTGCTCCCATGAACTTCAGCATTTGTTCATCAGTTACACCCCCCTAGAAAAAGTAAGATTGGTCAAACAATTCCCACACGACATGTAATGTGGTAGATATTAGCACCATCTGCACTGCAGCAAATCATTGGAGATGATGATTCATGGGCTGAATTAATGTTGAACTGAAGAAACGTTTAGGATGTAGCCACATTTTGGTAGGTACTTATCAATCAAAGGTTATCAATTTGTCAGTGGCATCATTTACCTTAGGTGGCATCCATTCCACACCATGAAGCAAGCAAGATTCACCATAACAGGATCTAACAGCAGCAACAAACAATGTGCTCTTAAAATAACGGGTATTTCCATCATAAGGTTCTCCGTAATAAGTCAATGATTTAACATCAGCAACCGGCGGAGGACCTATGACCAGCTGATAATTGAGTTACAACGAGCGGGCACTGATTTAACTATTGAATCAATCATTAGCATTATGAAAAAAAAACTCAAACAACGATTAGAAATACCAAGTTCATCATCAAATGCAAGACAATATGCTTTCAACTCGCGGTCTGTTTCTCTGTTCATCCGTTGACCAATAAGAAATGCCGAAAGCAACGACTCACTAACCCCTGAACCTTCCCCTTCATCGACACTGAAGGGAAGAACGTCCCTCAAAACACCTTGGACTTCCTCGTACCCAAGATGGCCTCCAGCTAAAATCTCTCTAAGGGCACCAACAAGTCTCATTTCTCTAGTATCATTACCAACATATTGAGGCCCAACTGAGCTCCCAGCTCCCATAATAGACCCTTCAGGGTCAGCAATGAAGATAACATCAGGAGGTAGCGTTCGAACTAGAATTGGCCAATATCGATCCATCACTCGCTTTTCACCTTCACTCCACTGAGTTGCTTCAGGAAATGCATTTGCACGGATCGTCATGGCACTGAAAAAAGCCCCAAGTTGGGCTTCTGAAACTTGCTCTTCATCTTTCAGTTCCCCTCTAACTATACAACACACGAAAAACTCAGGATTTTAATAGGAGAAAGCAAAATCAACAACTTTCATTCACAAACCTGATCTTAAAATCGTGTCCAAAACCTGGAAGGCCTGGTCTTCACTGAGCGGCTTCGTTTGTGTAGGTCCAGTACAAACCCTAGCTTGAGCTTCGAGTACTGTCTGATTGGGTTTCCGCAACTTGGAGCTCCGATAGGAAGAAGAAACCGCGGGATTCCGAATCTCTGATTCCGGGATTCCTAGTTGCTCGATAATATCCGAGTCTAGAACGAACTTGGCGCTCAAACAGTAATTTCTTCGCACCCGATGCTTGACGCAGAGTTGCAAAGACTGCTGAACATTTGGAGGACGAAGATAGCAAAGAGGCTTGGTGATTGAAATCCAGAGATTAGGCTCCGCGCTGAGAAGAGCTTCCATGGGAGGTGAGAATTAAAACTTGGTGTCGCCGATTGCCGTTGGTAAAACCACCAAGGTAGTGAGAATCTGAAGTACAGAGGCACCAGTAAACTTACAAAGCCGCATTGGTCGAACCACCAGACGTAAATTGAAAATTTGATTGGTTACTTAGGCATTGACTTCTCCTCCACCATTTGGAATCTTAGATAAAATCAAGTTGCCACTTGCCACTGCAATGTTAGAATATTTTCATTTTCTTCCTAGAATGTTTACAATGCCTCGAGGGAGCACGATGCTTTGGACAATTTGTGTTTGCATTTTCCTGCGTCGCATATTCGTTTTTAGTTGATATTCTTTTTATATCAATATTTAAATATTTTATATAGGTGTAATTGTAACTAGCATAGGTAAGAATGGGTCGATCTCACATAAATTGTAATTACTAGTAATTCTACTTTTTTTTATTATCTAACCTAGGAATCATATTTTAGATTTTTAACTAAAAATTAAAATAAACAAATAAACTAAGATTAGACAATAATGAACCCAAGACAAAGAAAACTACCCAGAAAAATCAATATCAAATAATAGTATCTAGATAACGAATTCTTGTAAGAACCTTAATTATTAACCCTTTATTATGCAGTTATATTATGGATTGTTGTACCGTAGAAATTCTTATCTTATGTTAATATATTTCTCAAGACTATTAACAACTAATCTATTTGTTGATTAACAAAAATCTTTCTAGTTAAAACCCTTAGGTTTGCTTTGTCGTTTTGTGAATTCCACTATAAAGTTTAACCATAATCTAGAGGATTTATGTCGATCTATTTTTAGGTTTGAATGCAACTTCTTCCAATTATGGTAGATCTAGAGGATTATGTCGACCTATCTCTACGTTTGCATGCATCTCCTTTCAATTATGGTAGATATATTCATATGATATCAAATCATGTACTAATATTCTAGATATAATAAAACAAGAATAAAACGTATAATTGAATCATAATAAACCAATCAATATAATTACATTGAATAAAAGATTAAAACATATTGTTATCACAACTTAGGGTTCATCCTACCTAGACACTAAACATGTTCAGTTACTAATCATAGAAAACAAAATTAATAACAAACATGCAGAAGATAAACTAGAAAACAAAGAAATTATAATTCTAAATCTCTTTTTTTTTCTAATGAATCTTCTTGCAAGTTTAGATTGGATGTAACTTTCTATAGAATATCTCGATGTTATCTTCGTGTTTTCCTCGTTCTCTTATCAAAATGGTTGCCTTTCTAAGTGTTTCACATCTTAAAATTGGTTTAAAAGCCAATTCTCCCTTGTTTGCCTCCACTCACATCCTTTTATTGTAAAAATTAGGGTTTCTGGATTATACATGATCAACTACACAGGCAAGTGCCTGACTGTGTATCTCCAAAAACACCCGAATTCACAATTTTACATGGGTACAAAGACTAACACTAGCAATATATATGGTTGTATATACCAAGATACACTGGCGTGTAACTCCACATAACTAGAAACCAAATTCATCAACATCCATACGCTTACAAAGACTTACACAGTCACAGTACATGGTCGTGTAGGTCCTTTGTTGCTTCAAATCTTCGTTCCATGCCACGATTTCATCTGAATTCTTCTCCTTTTGGTCCATGAAGGCAATTATTACCTATAAATGCATTTAAAGGGAATTAAGTACTAAATATACAACAAAACTATACAATATAAAGCAAAACATGTTAAATATGAGTGTATAATTATAGTAAAATATACATCTATCAAACATCCTCACACTTAAATTTTTGCTTATCCTCAAGCAAATCATAATTTAAATTACTAACTTTATAAAGATCTATCCCTCGTTAATTTCAACCTATCTGTAAGGACCCTTTGGTACCTTTGCTCCTTTGGTGATGTGTAATCATCAAACTTAATGCTAGAATGTGGAGCTGCGTTGGCTGTTGCATGGTTCATGGTGATGTGGCTAAATCTCATTAGTTGCATGCATATTGGTATAGTGTAATGACACCTAGCCTTATTTTTGCATGGGACATCCGTAGGTGATTAGCTTTGTCATTTATTACTATGGCAGTTTGTAATTGGTTGTAACTGTCCAAATGTCCCAACCGTTAGGGCCTTATTCAATATAATGGGGGTTGAACTTCAATTTTCTACAGCTAATCATCCTCAAACCGATGGACAAACGGAGAGGATAAATGCATTGTTGGAGGATTATTTACGTAACTATGTGAGAGTAAGTCAGAAAAATTGGTTGGATCTTTTGGATAATGCACAGCTTGAGTCCATTTGAAGTGATTTTAGGACATCAACTTCTAACTCCTTTAGAAATTGATAAACAACAATGGGGGAGGGGGGGGGGATAAGTATCCAACTACCTATAAGTTCATGAGGGATCGTTGGTATTGTTGGATTGTTGGAATCTAAAAAAGAAAGATTCTATTCCACAAGGAAATGCGGCAAATACTTCAGATGATGGAGGTGCAATGGTCTGTGAAGTAGCAACGACTATTAGAGATAAGAGAAGATTTGTTGATGTATGACTTCTCGATTCAGCAACTACTTTTCATATGACCTCTCAAAGAAAATGGTTTTATCAGTATGAATCTGTGTCTAGGGGATCTGTGTATAGCTGTAATGATCAAGCTCTAAAGATCGTTAGTATCGACACCATCAAGTTAAAGATGTATGATAGGACAACTCAGACTATTGAAAAAGCGCAACATGTGGAGGGCTTGAAGAAGAGTTTGTTGTCTGTAAGACAACTGGAAGATCTCAGTTTTAGATTTGACATTCAAAACAAGATCATGAAAGTGATTAAATGAGCGCTGGTATTTATGAAAGCAGAGAAGAGTGTTGCAAATCTATACATGTTGAAGGGAGTAACTTTGCAAAAAGAAGAGGCATCTGTTGTGATGACTAGTCCAGACAACAAATCTGCAATGACGTGACATAGAAAGCTTGGACATATGTCAGAACAAGTAATGAAGATACTTGCAGAGAAGAATTTACTTCCATGTCTCACAAAAGTATCACTACCCTTCTGTGAGCATTGCATTGTGAGTAAGCAACATTGATTGAAGTTTAACACATCAAAGTTTAGAAGCAAAGAAATTCTAGAATTGATTCACTCTGATGTATAGCAAGCACCAGTTACATCTCTAGGAGGAGCAAATTTCTTTGTATCATTCATTAATGACTATTCGAGGAGATGCCGGGTGTTTCCTATCAAGAGGAAGGCAGAAGTGTTTCTAACTTTCAAATTTTGCAAAGCGTCAGTAGAACTCGAATATAGTAAGAAGATCAAGTGTTTGCGCTCAGATAATGGAGGCGAATATACTGGAAAAGAATTTGATGAATTCTACAAGCAAGAAGGTATCAAAAGGTAATTCACGACAGCATACATTCCTCAACAAAATGGAGTAGTAGAGCAGATGAATAGAACTATGTTGGAAAGAACAAGAGCGATGTTGAGAATTGCAAGATAAGAAATTCTGAGCAGAAACAGTTAATACCACCTGTTATGTGGTGCATTGAGCTCCATCAACTACAATTGAGTTAAAGACACCGATGGAGATATGGAATAGTAAACCAGTGGATTATTCCAACCTTTATATATTTGGAAGTCCTACCTATGTGATGTTTAATGCCCAAGAAAATATGAAGTTGGATCTAAAATCCAGAAGATGCATTTTCCTAGGGTATGCTAAAGGTGTGAAGGAGTATCGTCTGTGGGATCCCACTGCTCACAAGATTATTATCAGTAGGGATATTATCTTCATGAAAGATAAGGATTAACAGTAAGCAGAAAATGTTGGCATTATATAAGAGATCCAGAAACTACTACAGTGCAAGTGGATAGGGAAGTTGATCACAATGATTCTTCTGAAGTTGCACCAGAGCACAAGGAGCAAGAACTAGTTGAATATGATGTTCCAGATACTCGAAAACCAACTCGAATAAGAAGAGCACCGAGCTGGCACTTAGATTATATTATGGAGAGCAATATTGCATACTATATTTTAACTGAAGACGAAGAGCCATCAACTCTTCATGAAGCAATGAATAGTTTAGATGCATCTCAGTGGATGACATCAATGCAGGAAGAAATTGAAGTTCTACATAAGAATAAGACATAGGAGCTGGTATCACTACCACAAGGAAGAAAGCTTATTGGCAATAAATAGGTTTACAAGATCAAGCGGAGTGGTGATGATCAAGTGGAGCGATATCGTGCTAGATGGAGTGGTGACGATCAAGTGGAGCGATATCATGCTAGATTGGTAGTAAAAAGATATGCTTAGAAAGAAGGTATTGATTTTAACGAAATATTTTTTCCTATGGTTTAACTCACTACAGTTTAAGTAGTTCTGGCAATATGTTTTATATTTGCCTTGCATCTCGAGTAGTTAGATGTGAAAACTGCCTTTCTTCATGGAGATCTTGAAGAATATATGCTCCAATCAGAAGGTTTTGAAGAAAAAGGAAAAGAGAACTTAATTTGTAGGTTGAACATATTGCACCCCGTTCCCGAAGCCCAACCAAAGTGTTGGACCACGTTCCCGGAATCCAACTATCTGAAACGGATCCGAAAAGCGTTAGTGGGTGCCAACTTTGTAGCGCCCCCTTACCATAGAGTACCCACCGAAACGCCCGTAGGTTACTCGGGTACATATCCTATGATAAGAGAGAGCTACAGACAAACATCACTATATTCCACATGACATCACAATCATAAAACATTACTATTAAATTGCAACTTTTTAAAACCAAACTTTTCCCATTTCATTACATCAAACTCAATAATTTATAATAGCCATTTAATGTACAAAAACCTACAACCAAATTGGGCCCACTATAAATACAAAGCATTATTTTATAGAGATTGCAAAATACAATTTTATGAGACACTAATGCAGACGCGAACTGATCCCGACCTCTAACTTTCACCTGCATGCAGTAGGCATACTCCCGTGTCTAACGGGTACTCTTCAAGACCTGAAAAATAGATGCAAATTTTGGGTGAGTTTTGCGAACTCAGTGAGGAACATCATCGATGGTTCGCCCAATTCATGCAGTACACAGACAATCATAGACGATTTATATCACAAAAACATATTCAGAAGTGCCACATGATTGGATTAATAGCAACTCATAATATACAAGCCATTCTTTTCTTTTTCCTATATACAATTATGCAATCAATTATGTATGCAATGCATAGGTGACCCTTTCCCATTTTATTACGGTGTTGTGACCGAGTGCCTGTTCTGTCCCATATAAGCATTAGACGCGTCTTAGGAGTAGGAGAGCCCTCTGGGTATGCACTACTTCCCTTTGATATTGTTCGCTTGGCGTGGTTGGCCACCCTCACAGTTTTGCCCCTCCAGGAGAGCCCTCTGGGTATGCACTGGAGAACGCGTCTTAAGGGTAGGAGAGCCCTCTAGGTATGCACTGCTCCCTTTCGAGCTTGAGGCTCTTTTTCAGTAGTCGAGCTTGTAGCTCTGATCGGTGGCTGCTCCGGTCACAACTGTTCTTATCAGTTCATGCATTGTTGTATGAAATGCATATGCCCAATTTCACAGTCAATGTATCACAAACAGTAAATGTGTCACATCAGAGGCAAACCATTTGATCACAGTAATAACAAGCAATTTTACAATTAACACATCATGAACACTTCTATGTCAGATCTCCCAATCCATCAGACCATTTTTCCGGAATCCAGTCAGAATCAAACACAATTACTAATCCCACCATTCTTTCCACAGAGAACATATAGTAATTGAGCGAAAGTCATCTCAGTCACTCACCTATACTTCCGAGCTAATACCTGGAAGTCTCAGTGACGTCGGTGGATCGACGCTCCAAGTGTGCCTCTAATTCAGTCAAAGTATGTCATGTTACCAATAGTATAATCAGAGATATTTAATAATGCACATGGAGCGATTATAATGTGTACAATGCATGTTTGTGACATTCTCAGCTTTAATCCAAAATTTTTCATCACAAAATTCCGTCTAAAAATTAGAAAACTAACGGCACCAAAATCACTCAATTTGGACCTCTATAGGTCTAAAAATTAATAAAACAATGACCAGAGAACAATTACCCGGACCCACGTCAATTTCACGTCCAAAAATTTCCAATTTCTCATAAAATGAAATTAAATATTCTACGAATCTGATACCTCAAGAACAGGTCAATTGGATATCGGATGGAAAATATATGAGCAAAAGAAGACAAAACCAAAATAAAAAAAATAAAACCCATGTGCTGTCTCGCACTCGCGAGGAGTCACCCTCGCGAGCGGCGCCAAAAACGGCTGCCTCGCACTCGCGAGGCGAGTGCTTGCTTAAAGCAAGCCACTCGCGATCGCGACCCGGCTCGCGATCGCGAGCCATGCATCTGTCCGAGCCGTTCGCGATTGTGACGGTTCGCGCCCGCGAGCTGTTAACACTAATGGTCATCTCGCAATCGCAAGATGCTCGCGATCGCGAGCTCCTGTGTTCTTCCTCCTCCTTTTCCCATCTTTCCAACCGAATTTCAAACTTGTATATCTCT
>JANKYE010000001.1:4772088-4784398 GCA_032467995.1 Erythroxylum dillonii | reverse complement strand
TAAATTTAAATAAAAATAATTTATTTTTAAGTTTTATTTAATTTATAATTATTATTAGTAATAAAAATATTTATTTTTATTTTAAAAACAAAAATTAAAAATTCATAATAATTATAAAAGTTAAAATAAATAAAATAAATAATTTAAAAAACTTTGAAAAAAAGAGGGGGGGAGGAGAGGCGGAAGGGAGGGGGGAGAGTTTAAAATTTTTTGAAAATTTTGCAAAAACATTCCCATATTTTTAAAAATTTTCGGTACTTGCTGGTGTTTGGCCGATATTTTGAATATCGACCAATAACAACTAGTATCATCCGAAACCGGTCAGTATCGATCAGTATTTAAACTGGGAACAATCGACTCTCTGTTTCATACCGATTTTCGTCCAGTACGGTAAGTAACGACTAGTATGAAACGGTATCTACATTCCTGATTGAAACCGGTTAGGATTTCAATGGTGACACTAATTTTATTAATCGAAAAGGTGACTGTAAAATGATAATGTTTAAATAAGCACAAAAGTAGGACAACAACGATACTTAAAGCTATTAAATAGTATCTTTGCTGAAAATTCGGTCACACATATTATGAAACACCTGTGGGATGAATACATAATATATGCAACTAGACCTCCACCATTGAAAGCGATCAGAGTACAAACCATCAACTCTCATGATACTACCACCTGTGGGTGAATAGATCATTTAAGCAATGACTTTCCTCTATTCAATGTCTTTATGCACATCTCAAAATCTCATGCAAGGCCAACACCCATGGGCAGAATATCCAATCATGAGACTAGAGACATCCCCTAATGTGTAAGCAGAACAATTCAAAATACTGACTCGAAATGCCACTGTGGTGATTACATCCTCATTAGCACTCAAAAAATCCACAAACACAAGGGATACATCTTTATGTTATCCTTACATTCTTTATGGGCATATGGTATGTGATAATGTAACATTAATAAATGCAAAAATTCGAATGCACAGTCTCATTGTCACATACTCGTGCTGAAGACATTCTCTGAAACTTCATTTGAGACTTTCATGAAGGAAACATCTCAATAAAGTGACTATCGTGCATCACCGGACACAGAACCGATCACCTGAGACAAGAGAACCTCATGTATATCCCTTATGGCAAGTTGTTACACAAATATTCATTAAAAATGGCTTCATAATGTCTCAATTCCTTTTCTGAGTGATTATCATGCAATCCCGAACACTGAATATGAGACTTGAGACAAAAAACTTGAAGTATCTCTCTTATATAATGTTTGTAGCATCAAAATTCACTCGAAATCGGATTCAGAATACCTCAATTCCTTTTCTGGAGTTAAACTTTAATTTATTACTAATGTAATAAATCCAGAAAAATGGAAAAACTCACTTTATGAATTTCTCGGACCCGAAAACTGACCCAAAATACCTTGGGACACCCTTACAGGAAATCTAAAATTTGTGTGTGTGTGTGTGTTTTTTTTAATATTGTAAAAATTTCGTACGACTGACGTTAGTATGGCATCAACTGCGACATGTGCCGCCCAGCGATGTGCCTAAACAGTGAACGACGCCTGCGTTGCACTCGCCAGACGCGGGCCCACGCTTATCCGATGGCCGTGCGTAACACGTGCTGACACATGGCGCGACACGGTCCACCCACGTGTCGACTGCGTGTCTGGCACGTACATCGCACGTGATAGACCGCCATCGGGTGCGGGCGGCACATGATCCCGAAGGTCTCCATCGTTCCTGCTAGAAAATGATGATTTTTGGTGAGTTTCGAGCTGATTGTCGAGCTCTTAAACTCGTTTTCACCCTATTTCTCAAGGCTAAACACATGTATACTACTTTTATGCAATAAAAAGCAAGAGAAAACCGAGAAACAGAAGTTAAATATCCGAAAACCTTATGGAAAGAAAATAAAAAATCGTTTTTGTTTTTGACCACCCGATCACATGACCTCTCTGATACCACGTGTAATACGTAACTGTACCTTAGTTACATATCTCGGATCGAATGTGAAAGGGGCAAGAAATGAAAAAATGCGAAAAATACTTGATTTCGATTCCATAGCTTCAAACGAGCTTTCTGAAGTCAAAACAAGCGCGAATCCACCGTCGTCTTCACAAGAACTACTCACGGGGCGTGGGTAAGGTCTTTCTATAATTTTCTCAAAACGAAAGCTCTTTTAACGGATTAGAGAATCCTTACACTTACGATCCATTTTTCACTCGGACTTTGACCAATTGATTTAGATCATTCATTAAACCACTTTATTATCTTTATCTAGATCAAATTACGTAACTTAATAAATAAGTTATTAAAAAACCAAAAAATGCAATTAATAATTGTCCAACTTTTTGAGAAAGGACATATATATATATTTATATATGTCAGTTTCATATGATAGTTTATCTTAAGATCAGTTATAAAATATTATTTACGAAATTTGAAATATATTCTTTTTATATACAATATAAATAAAATATTAATTTATTAAAAAATAAAAGAATGAATAAAGGGATTGTTTAATGTAAAATATTTGAATAAAATATTTCTTAAAAATGGATATTTTCAAAATATTAGTTTAATATTTAGACCATTAAAATGACATTGAAGTGTTTAACAATAACTTAAGATATTGAAATTCTTTTTAAAAATAAATAATTTAAAGACCCTATACACCTTTTGATATGGCATTCCCTTAAAAATAATTCATAACTTCTCTTTAATAATATTACCTTTAGTTAAAAATGACAATGAACCGGTCCATTGGTTTAGATTCAGGTGTTTTTAGCGGGCTAATTCATAGGCAAGCTCTAAGTTCAGTGTTATTTGAAACTTAACTATTTTAAACAAAATGACATCGTTTTATTTATAAGAGTTAAGTTTTAGATAAGCCAGAGTCTCAACATCCCAAATTCGAATCTAATAAAAAAAGTACATTTTACATTTTCAAATTTTTAAAAAATTTAACAGAATCTGACTCACTGCCGTCCTTACCTTTAGAAAAGAAAGAATACGAAGATTGAGGAAACCTTAATAAATTCTTGTAATTGTTTAGTCAAACATAAAAGTAAGAAAATGCGGTGAAATAAGAATTACAAACCAATGAAATCCTACGATATAAAATGGGAAAGTATTATAAATTCAGAGGTAAGTTTAGACGTAATCATTTAGAATCACACTGTACCAAATGAGCAGAGAGAATATTATGTACAAACATTATTGAAGACTGAGAAGTTGCTCCGCTGCATTAAAAAATTTCATCCGTCAATATAACCATCTACATTTTCCTACCTAATTAGCAACAAGTTCTTCTTTAGTTCCCATATTTCATGGGAGGGAAACCAAAGGTAGATAACCTACATGACATGATCTATAACGTAAATCATTATTCTTTAAATAGAGAAACTCGTAATCATTATTCTTTAAATATGCACCGGTTAAATTGATATGATAAACTGTAAATTATACCAATTAAATACTTTACATTAGGAAATTCTGTATGACAGATTTAATCGAGACCTAATCGATCTGAACCCGGCCATAACTACCGAGCCTATTTAGAGATTGAATACGATTTCTCTTCCTCTTTCTCCGCCATCACCGTGTGATTAGATTGTCAAAAAGAGAAAAGTCGTGAAATTATGTCAATGGTTCCAGTCCATTCTACCATCAACCATTGTCCATGGGGTTGATTCTAGACATGGACCCCAGCTTTCGTAATATAGCCTCTTGGATGGACTGGGACAGTATTTGATCCGTTCCATAATTGCCAATGAACAGTTGCGTATCTGATTATAATGGCATTAACGTGGGTTGCTTAAATAAATCCCGGGAATCGGGGACCAATGCGACTCGTCGTTTGCTCACCCGCCAAAATTACCTGCCACAAGAACCACCGATATTGCTCATGTGGGGTTCACGTTCAGTGTTTGTACATCGTTAATCCCGCCTTTTCAAAATGTATAACGTGGCACGAGGGGTAAGCATTTTAGAATTTATAATGCCATCATATCCAAAGGTTTGACGATTCAAGTAACTTTGGGGATGGTTTTGGAAAGTGTCAAAGAAAAGAAGTTGTAATGTTGAAGGTCTTGTGATGATAAGTGTTGCAACCAACTCTGACATGCTCTCATGATCCTCATGACATATTAAATGTTAGGTAATATAAACGTCTAAGCAAGCATAATATGGATTTAGACAATCCATATGGGGACAATGTAACCGATAAAATGGGAATCAATAAGACTTTACATAAGGAAGTAACGTGCAAGAAGTTGTAATTCGGATAAAACCCAAGAAAGAATAATTACATTTTTGCAAAACACAGACTTTAACTTAGTATTAGAAGAAGTTGGTAAGTGGTATTAGGAAACATTTTGTTAAAACATAGTTTTCTTGTGCATATTTGGAGGTTGCAACTACTGCAAGCCCAGGACCAGGACCATGACATTGTTTAGTATCTTCTGTTCATCAAGCTATTAATTGGATTTTACAAATTCAAGGAACAGGTTAAATCTTCTAATTAGTGATTCGTAACATTAAGCAAAAGGTATAAAAAAAAAAGGAAGACATGTTTAGGAGAAGAAAAGCATTGGAATTTATGGAAAATTAATAGATATCGGTTTGCGTAACCACTAGATAGATAGCAGTAACCAGTCTGCCACTACCACCATTACCAACTTTTTTTTTGTTCAATCATTTACTATTCTAATTCTGTTTCTTTCTTCAACCTCTCCTTTGCCCTCTTTCCCTAAGCATGTCTTGCACCTTCTTCTGTTTTTATTCTTGAATTATTTCTCTCTCTTTGTTGGTTTTTCCTTTTGTTTTTTTCCTTCTTCTTCTTTTTGTTGGGGTGTTGAAGTTTTAGATCCTAGATGATCGGTTGTTCTGTGTGTTGTAAGAAAGATGCAATCTTTGACATGGCTGTTTTAAGGTTTGGGAGATGTTGTGATCGATTTGATTCTGGGCATGTTTTGTTTTTTCTGATTTTGGGTTGGGATTGAAAGATCTTAAGGGACCATCTTTGCATGTAGAGGAATCAGATATAGAGGTAATTTTCTCAATCTGGTCTTTGTTGGATTTTCCATTTCTGATTGGATGCTTGTGTTTTGTGTGCTTGTTTCCTGTCTGTGCACTTTGATGCTACTACATTCATGTGTATCTTTATGAAGATCTAAACTTTTTGTGTTCTTGGATATGGTTTTCGATTTATCTTTGCATTCCAATTTTTGCTTCCACAATTTCTTTTTTCCTTTCTAAAATTTTCCGTTGAAACGCTTGCTTGTTTCCTTTTTAGCATTTATCCCTTCTATGTTTCATCATTTTCTTGGATTGCTATCTCTGTGGCCTTCGTTTATAATTGTTTCGCCTTCTCTGTCCAGGTAGGAACATACCTTACTGCACTGTATTGCGAAAGCATTATAATTTATGTAGATTAAGAGTATCGGACAATGTTGGGCGGTAACAACCACAATCCTCTTCTTCCTGTTTTCGCGGACGAGAATCGTATTCCTTATCAGGCTAATGCTTCAAGTCAACTCCAGTTATTTGGTAATTGTGAGTTATCATTTCATTTAGAATCCATTTGATTTGGATTTAGAATTGGAGTTTCAATTCATGTATATAAGCGTATTTTTACTGTAGTTAAAATATGGTTATTCAAACTAGTAATGTCCATGTCCTTTAAATTTGGATATCTACAAAATAACTACTTTTGAATTCCTTTAGAATAGATAAAGAATTGGAGTCGTTGCATGTCAGGACATCTCAGCATCCAAATCCCTGTAAACGTTGAAATACGGGGGTAGTGAGTTGATTGATTTTCTTTTGGCTGAATAAGAAGAAAAAAGAATCATAGAATTGGTAGCTCAAATTGTGTTCAAAATGTTATCATTTAGAATCTATGAGGAATTTATGAGAAATGGTAGAAGGTTTAGTGGTGGGGAAGCTGAAATGCTGTGAGGTCTCCCTAAAACCCATCCCCACTCTTGGATGGAAGATGATGAAATTTACGGGAACTGGTAGTCGTACTTTTCGAAGTTGGTGATAGTTGTACTTTTCAAAGTTACCAAGTTTTCCAATAGATGAATAAAACATCTATTGGAATATACCTTCTTGGTTTCAGAAACTGGATAGTGGTAATGGGTGGGTTTATTTTGTGTCTATGAACAAGCATGATGACCTAAACTGAGAACATTTTCATTTTGACATATGATATAAGAAACTCTCTGCGGGTATATTTGTAGGTTTTTGTGTTTCTTGTCATGTCTGTTCATAATATGCATGGTGAAACTGTTGCTTTTTATGCTGGGTTCACTTGACAATGCATTTGCACATCGCTTAAAACTTCCTTAGAATTAAAGCCAAAAATGGGCACATTTTTTTTTTGTTTTGTTTCATTGCATATTTCTACCATCTTTCACCTATCATCTTCTTACTACCTTTACCACTCTTTTGGAAAAGGTTACGATGAAGCTGTCATCAGAACATTGTTATTATGTGTGAAAAAGCTCAACAGTACTTCAGTGGGTTTGGTTGCTGGTGATGTTACCATTGTACTGCCTGTATTTCTTAGTGATTGTCCAAATTGGTATCCCTTGCTTAGAAGTTACAGGGGACTGCAATCAGTGAGGCATTTCATGTACTCATCAGGGGCTAAATCTAATCTTTCTTTCTTTTTATTTAATTTGAAAACATTCTAGTACATTCTTCCTAGTATTTCTCACGGTGTCTTCATAAGTAGCTGTGTCTTTGTTGGCAAAAGCGTACAAAGCTTAAGAAATTATAGGAAAAAGTCTAGTTTTTCAAACTTTCTATTGTCAAGATTTAGCAAATCAATGAGAGCTGCTTCACTTCTTTGTTCCTGGTTCTGCATTCTCTTCACTGAATTAATCCAAAGTCTCAAAAGAAGAAAATTTTGAAATAAAAAAGTAGAAGCCACAAAGATAGCCGAGTGATCTTTGATTTTCTTGTTTGTATCAGTACCAACTGGGTGCAGCATTAATCCAGTGAATTATTTTGGTAATGAAAGTGTTAATCCCTTGCTTCGAGCAAACAAACGATCCAGAGAAACAGAAGATTTCAGTAGACAACAAAAGCTACAGATGTCCTTAAATTTTGAGGTTTGTCAAGATGATGCTGACCGATCACTGAGCATCCCAAATCAAAACCCTGTTTCAACTGGTTTAAAACTATCATATGATGAGCGTAATTCATCTGTGACATCTGCAAGTGGAAGTATGACAACAACACCGGCATTTGTTTTGTCCCTTGGTGACAATATAAGGACCGAGCTTGATCGACAGAAAGAAGAATTTGATCAGTATATCAAGATCCAGGTTCTTATTTGACTCATGATCATTTGCACCTACCATGGATTACCTTGCGATTTTTTGAACTCATTTTCATGATTCATAGAGAAGTAAACTTGGTTATGCACGCTGTTTTGCTT
Source organism: Erythroxylum dillonii (assembly GCA_032467995.1). NCBI lineage: Eukaryota > Viridiplantae > Streptophyta > Magnoliopsida > Malpighiales > Erythroxylaceae > Erythroxylum > Erythroxylum dillonii. Next base: position 4,776,934 of record JANKYE010000001.1, on the reverse strand, counting down.
TTTGCTGCCTCCTTTACAAACTTGAATCATCAATGCTTTACTGATTGTGAAAGTCAAAATCACCTGCATTCTGTTATTCTCAGATTTTGTTTTTGGATAACTTGTACTGCCAAATATAGAATTTCTGTTACAAGGACCTCATTTTTATGAGATATAGAGAAATAAACTTGTTTATGCATGCTTTTTTGCTTTTCACTGCCTCCTATAAAAACCGGAATCATCAATGTTTTACAGATGGTGAAAGGCACAACATTTCTCCCACATGCATTCTGAAGTTCTCACTGTCAAGAACTCTTTCTTTGAACATTTGCAGATGTTCCAAAATGGGATAGCTCGTGCTCTCAATATAAAATTCATCTGTTACTAGGATTTCATTTTCATGATTTATAGGGAAGAAGTAAAATAGTTTATGCATGCTTGTTCGTTTTTTGCTGCCTCCTATAAAAACTTTAATCATCACTGCTTTACAGATAATGAAAACCACAATGTTTCTCCCACATTCGTTCCGTTCTCACACAAACTATTCTTTGAAAATTTGTGGATAGTCCAAAAATGGGATAATTCATGCTTTGAACATAAAATACATCTGTTTCTAGGACCTAATCTCATGCTATAATGGATGCTTGCCACACGTGCAGGACGAGCACTTGACTAAGGGGGTAAGGGACATGAAGCAAAGACATGTCGCTTCCTTTCTTGCTGCCATTGAGAAGGGTGTTAACAGAAAATTGCAGGAAAAAGACATTGAGATAGAGACCATGAACCGTAGAAATAAAGAATTGGCTGAGAAAATAAAGCAGGTGGCTTCAGAGGCCCAGAATTGGCACTACAGGGCAAAGTACAACGAGTCTGTGGTTAATGCCTTAAGGACCAATCTCCAGCAGGCAATTTCACAGGGTGCTGACCAAGGGAAGGAAGGATTTGGGGACAGTGAAGTTGATGATGCTGCCTCTTACATTGACCCTAGTAATTTCTTGAACATTTCTGGAGGGCCTGCAAAGCTGCTCTCCAGGAATATACAAGGCTTGAAGGAACATATGACCTGCAGAGCATGCAAAGCAAGGGAAGTGTCCATGTTGTTAATGCCATGTAGGCATCTCTGTTTATGTAAAGAGTGTGACATACTAATCAACATTTGTCCCGTCTGTCAGATGATCAAAGCAACTAGCGTCGAAGTGTACTTGTCATAAACTACAAAGTAAATCGCCCAAAGTTACATACAATTATGTGTGATATTTAACACTTAAAAACAGTCTTTCAAGAGCTTGAGCTTGTACATGGAGGAAAACTTGGAACTTCCGTGAAATGAAGTTTGGCAACTTCTGTAGCTATATTTTCAGGAGCTTCTGACTGACTTCTTAAGTCCTTGCTCTCATCCTACGTTAATCTGTCTTGTATGTATGATGTTCACACTATTATTAGGTTATGACTTGACTTGGGTCTTCTATGCTGGTATCTTCTTGCGGTTTAACTGAAAATCATCGTACTGATGAACCAAACTGAAAAAAAAGGAAGGCAAAATGCTGGCTGCAAGGTCAAATAGCTAGGTGTTAGCGTAACACTAGCAAGATCATCTTATTAGTCAGCAGTAAACTTTGACCAAAGACATACGAAAAAGGTATATTGAATGAATCAAAGCTATCTAAATCAATGAATCAGATCAAGCAGATCTGAGTTTCAGTTATCTATGACAAATTGTTACTACATTAATGGACTTGGCTACGATGAGTTAGATTGATCATATGTGTGTTTGGATAAATCAATTACTTAATTATGCTCAAAGAGCGGATCATGAGTGGACTAGACAATGAAGATATATCGGTTAGACCATATATAAAGTGGCTTGAAACATTACCAACCATCACTTTTAAATGAAGATTACGAGTAATGTGATAAAAGTAAATGGCATGAAACAAGAAGAAGCAATCATAAGTGATTTAATGATATATCTTTAACAATTTTTTTTTACTTGGTAATAAATTCTGTATCAACCACCGTTAGTGAGTTTAGTTGCCTTCCGTTGCTTTCTTATGTTTCTTATGTTGAATTGTGTTTTTTGATGCATTTTAGTGTGAACATATAATTCTTGTCAAAGTCTTTGTAACACTAGGCAAGGCCATATGAAATCTATCCCACTCAATTAAATGAAAGAGAATAGATAATTTGCATAGTCAAGTCATGATTACCCACAATGAGTCATGATTATGAGCATAATTTCCCAATATTAATAAAAAATCTGCTTTTATGCCTCAATCCTTAAAATTTCAGTTGGTGAAGGATAAAGAGAAACAGGAGAACACTGACAAGTAACTGTTAATTCTTGTGCCATCTCTAATGCCTCACTCGTGCTACATGGAATTCATATGGTACAACTTTTAGCACAAATCATTACAAGTGTGATTAGTAAAATCTAATAATTTGATATTTACGTTAGAAAGACCTCAGTAGTTTAGAATGCTGCATCTGTTGACATGATTTGCTTTTATCATGGAAGACCAGGCAAAAAGTTACCAGCAGCATTATAATATTGGGAATTCAATGATCTCTGCATCGTAAAAAGCTCCCTTAGATTCTTCTTCTGCCGTCCACTCTTGGTTTCTTTGATGCAGGCCCAGCTTGGGGATGCTCAGTACTTGACTGGATCTGGGAAAACGAAAGTTTTGTTACTTTGTGAAGTTTTAACACCAATAATCTAAAGGAAGGCCATCACGTGGTAAAGCTCATCACCTTATTGAGCTTCTCCCTCACCAATCTAACTGTTTGATTCATAGATTCAGATGGAAAATATTCCTGTGACATTAAAAAATGTGAACAAGCACAATGAAGATAACAAGCCAAGCTCCCACAAAACCACAAAAATTTTCAATCCAAAATTTTGGAGCCCTATTCCGAAAAATTCTCATGAATTCAGGAACTCAAAAGGAATCAAATGATAATCTTCATCCCAACTTGATCAGCAACTCCGGTAGAGAAGTAAACGCAATTATCCTTATGCAGCTTAGTTAAACTTAGGTTTTAGCATAAATTTACCTTTTTTCTTATTCAACTCATGGAAATATATACACACTAAAAGCTAATGAATTTAGACCATTCCTTACATCAAAGTTGAAGGCATAACAAAATAGTTTATAAAAATTTGTTAATAAACAAAAATCTTTAGAAATGAGCTTATAGGAAGTAGGCACAAACCTGGTCAGAAGAAACTCTTGAGATGGGATGAACATTAACCTGAGTATTATGCTGGGATTTTCCAGAGTCCCTAAACAATAGATTATCATAGCTTTCAATGTCAAAGCAATACAAATGCACCTCATTATGGTGGGATGAAGCAAAACTACATCCTACCAACATAGCTCATGGTTCATCTGCTGAGGACCATCATGAGGTTGAGAGGGTGCTGCAACTAAACAACCCTCCCCCGAAGCTCCTGATCTATTCACATGGGTGCCCTTCATTGTTCGAGCTGATAGTTACATAAATATTGTTAGATTCTAAGTAAAATGTGATAACGATTCCCTCAACAGTGTCAATTCTATAATTCTTTCAATCAAGATCTTAACTTTTTAATGCAACTTAACCATGCAAAACATTTCTTCCGACAGAAAAACAAATGATGTGATAAAAGAAAAAAAGAATCATTTTGACACATGATTCTCTTCTTGGAATTACACATCATCTTGTTTCAACGAAAGAAATATTTTGCACTGCTAAGCCAGATTTTCAGAAAAAATTAGGAACTTGACTGAAAACAAATAAAAAGTTTATTAATGTGAAAAATTAAAAAAAATTGATGATGAAATAACCGTTCACCCAAATAACAATTAGAACTTTGCTAGAGATACTAATCAAGAATTTCTCGGCCCAAGCCACAGGAACTCACGGTTTAATCTTGCAAGTACTTCCCTTCTTCTTCCTTCCAATTTATCCTTCGTATCAGATAAGCTCTCAAACTGAGGGGCATAAGAGACCTGCAATCTATTGCCTAAGAATACAAACTCATCCAATTTTCTCTTGGCAAACCTATAACAAAATGGGAAAAAAACTCAAGGCCTAGTCCTCACTATTGTCATTTCAATAGACTAAACAAATCAATGAATTACGTAAAAATTGACCAACCCAGTAACCTGGCATTGTTGATCAAACAGAATTTGATCCAATAAACGTCAGTAAATTGTTCACATTCTTCAGCATCCATCGGTTTAAGACTGACCATTTAAAAACAAAACAATCAAATTCCCGCTGTCAATTACAGAATATAGAAAACAGACCAACAATTCAATTCTGCAGCGGAAATCCTCTTAACTTACTGCAAGTCCAAAACTTTCACATAAAATAGGAGAAACAGATAGAAACAGTTTCCTAACGAAACGAAGACAAAACAATGGGACTCACTTACTCTTCAACTTCTCCATAGGAAGAGAAAAGCTTCAACAAATCATCCCCACATCCCAAGGCCGGAACATTTCTCACAATCAAATACCTGCTCATAAACACCAAATGGGTCAACCATAGACACTCAAGAATCAAACCTTGACACTAGACACACACACACCTTGATTCGTCGCAAACTGTGTAAACACGAACCGCGGGTGGCTCGTCTTTGTACCGAGGCATGACACACCTTCTCTCGCTCTGATTCTCTCTACTTAGGTTCCTAAGTTTTGTATCTGTCGCTTCAATAGGTACTTCATACATTGATATTTTATATTCTATAATTAGTGAATTTTATGATATAATTATTTATAAATGGTATAAATTTTGTATTCGATAAACAAATAATTCCTATTTATAATCAAATTTATAATTAAAAATTGATAATACAGATCTAATTGATATTTTGATAAAT
>JANKYE010000001.1:4715258-4725558 GCA_032467995.1 Erythroxylum dillonii | reverse complement strand
CTCCAAAAGTATTAACAGTAAGTGGTTAAAATATCAAGGAACTTATTGGGAGATGTTTTATATGGAGACAAAGCAGATGTTTTAACACTAGTGTATTCTAGAGCAAGTGATTTAGCCAATCCAGTGTGGTTGAATGGTAGATTGCTCGGATTTCATGTTGGTAAATATTTTTGATGATGTGATCTATTAAATAACTATGTTCTCTTTGAAAGTTGTCAGCTGGTTCACATGGGGAAGAAGATGGCTATAAGAAATGGCAGAGTTTGGTTCGTCAGACCGAGTTGACTGCCCAGTTATGTTCTATAATGAGAGATGTAAGAAATGTGCGAGGCAATACTCAAAAGAAGATTGAAAAGCTTAGACAACTTCTTTCTGGTCTTCTTAGTGAACTCACCTATTTTGAAGAGGTATATTACCTGTTGGCACTGTTTTAAGGAGTTGTGACTGCTCAAATTGAATTTCTGTTCTGCAATTAATGAGTTACTCTGTTTTGTAACCAGCCAATAAGATCACCTCTGGCCCCAGGCATCCTCATCACTGGTATTGTGCCATCGGATTCATCAATTTTCAAAAGTGCATTACATCCCTTGCGTCTGACTTTCAGAACTCAAAGTGGTGGTACTTGCAAGGTCATATTTAAGAAGGGTGATGATATACGCCAAGACCAATTGGTAAATACTTAATTTTTGGATCTCTCTCTCTCTCTCTCACTCCCACACACATACATTCATGTGCACACATACTCACTTTACCCACTTACCTCCTTCGGTGCCTCAATAGTAAATTTGGAGTACTGAGAGCAATCTTAGAAACAATTGTCATTTGTCTTGTTGATTTACAATTTTATAGGTCATTCAAATGGTATCTCTAATGGATCGACTGCTTAAGTTGGAAAACCTAGATCTGCACTTAACTCCATATAAGGTACTTGCTACTGGACAAGATGAAGGCATGCTTGAATTCATACCTTCACATTCTTTGGCTCAGGTACTTCTCTCCTCAAGTTTTCTTGTTTAATTGGAATGTTCTTCTCCCAGTTTCTTATACTTTTTCAGATTTCTTGTTGTTAAGGCATCTTACGAAAAAAAAAAGTTCTGGTATATACAATTTTGCCATGGATTCCTAAGATGACTCTCTATAAATCCAGATTCTCTCTGAGCATCGTAGCATTATAAGCTACTTGCAGCAGTTTCACCGTGATGAACATGGAACATTTGGGATCACAGCTACCTGTCTTGAAACATTTATAAAGAGTTGTGCTGGCTACTCTGTCATAACATACATACTGGGCGTTGGAGACAGGTACTTATTTGGTCAGAGTCAGATATTTATCTGCACAATTAAATCACCCTATCAAAACTTTTTTTTCATGTTGAAACTACATATAGAGAAGTGAGGTGAGGCAGGATGCCTATTTCTAGAATTGTGTGAAGATATCATTACTATTTCAAGAAACATCTGTTGATGATGAGCTTCCATCCCTTAAATTTCATTAGATATGCATGAGTTTGGGATCCCTTCTTTGTTCATCCTTTTGTGATGATGACATAAGGTACCTTCACTTGTCAGATTGAGTAAACTTTCATTGAAGTTAATTGCACAAAGATGGTTTTCCAATTTTTGTGATGTACCTTGGTTAAAGTTTTGTGATCTACTGATGAGGTGATGTTTCTGAATTGCATATGATCAGTAGGGTATTGGTTGGGTTCATATCCAACTAAAGCTTTATCAAAGCAAATTCTTTGTCACTTAATTGGCTATGGTGAATGCTTCAACATTTGATCGTATATCTTCCTGCGTCAATTTATTAAATTGCAGACACCTTGACAATCTTTTACTTCGGGATGATGGTCGTCTTTTCCATGTTGACTTTGCTTTTATTCTTGGCCGAGATCCCAAGCCATTTCCACCACCAATGAAACTTTGCAAGGAAATGGTTGAGGCCATGGGTGGTGCAGAAAGGTGGTTCTCTGATTTTCTCCTCTTCCTCTTTCTCTTCCTTTTGTTGTAGTAGTAGTAGTTATTATTTTTGTAAGTCTTACCAATGAATTTGTGGTGGTTTAAAGAATAAATTTCTGACTTGCTTTTTCATCCTGCAGTCAATACTATACCAGGTTCAAATCCTATTGTTGCGAGGCATACAACATCCTCAGAAAGTCTAGTAACCTGATTTTAAATCTCTTCCACCTGATGGCCGGTTCAAACATTTCAGATATAGCTTGTGATCCTGAAAAAGGAATTCTTAAGGTAAATTCCTTTTATGCTCATAATCTACTTCAAAAATGTTTTGGCGGTTTGTCTTATGAGTTAAAAACTTTTCATGCTAACAGCTTCAGGAGAAGTTTAGGCTGGACTTAGATGATGAGGCCAGCATACACTTTTTTCAGGATCTTATTAACGAGAGTGTGAGTGCACTGTTCCCTCAAATGGTTGAGACCATTCATCGCTGGGCGCAGTATTGGCGGTGACCCTGTAGATAATTAGGGTTTTTCCATGCCTCTGTAAATAAGAAGGTGATTTCCGGTGTTTTACCCTTCTGATAAATTACCAAATTTCTTCTCTTCAACTTATTCAATGTGTTGGTCATTTCCCCTGAAAGGAGAACATTCATGACCTATTTTGCAGACGCGGACTAGATTTAACAGACCTATTTTGCAGATTTTAAACGGACTTCATTCTGTTATTGATGCAAATAATGTTGAAGGAGACTCGATTCTTGGTTCTTCAACAATGTTGCTCAATATCATGGTGAATAATTTTATCTTGGCTTTTTTGTTGAGAACTTTTCTATCAAGTTTCTGATGATATTGAAATGGTATTGAAATGGTCCACCATAGTCATTTTCATCTTGCCGTTTGTGTTCAATTTCTTATGTTAACGTTGCTGCCGAGGCCAAGTGCAACAGATGGTTAACCTTTCCTTGTTCTTTTTCTGTCTTCGACTACCTGCACATGATCTTCTGTTGGCCTCCTTTAACCTATGAATAATGATATTCCTGAAGGTTTTAAGGGGCAATGTGATGGTTTTGTTAAGTGACCATTTTATCACAATAGCTTACTTAATAGGTTTGGCGTATAACGCCTAATGAATTCTACTGCCTGCAGTCGCACACTTCCAATTGAATCAATTAACAAAAAACTGTTTTTTCATGGTTCATTTATATTTGTTGTTTCTGAAACTTTTATCCTACTCCCTTGTTGCAGATCAGAAGTCATACTCGAATCCTTGAAGCAAGTAAATGTTCCGCTTGAATGGAGGACTACTAGGAAACTGAAGCTTGTTAATCCTTGTAAATACCCATCTCAGCGTCATTATATTTTTTATTTTGTTTTAGCCCTACCTTGAAAATCACAATAACCTAAAATTTAATATAACAATATAAATAACTATCATTCATATGTAAATATAATAATTAATTATAATTAATATAATGAGAAGATAATTTATTTCTTTTACAATTACAAAATTAAGAACAAAGCAAATTATTTAAATATTGCAATTAATTTTAGCAAAATATCATAATAAAAGTACTTTAAGTCCATAATATCAGTGATTTGTGGTCATAAACACAACGAAATGGAAGTGAAACTTGAAATGAAAACACTTAATTATAAGTTTCATATTTGTATTGTGTATTTATGATATATCGTATACTTTCATTTGTTACAAAATCCTTGTCACTAAGGAGAGTTTTATTATTACCACCATTCAATCTCAATGCACGCAATGACATATTGACACTTTCTTATCAAAGATCTTCTAATTCAATATCATCCTGAAATTTAATTCCTCTGAGATCCAATCCGTTAAGAGATTGACATGATCAAGATAAATTTGATCAGTAGAGCTATATGTTTTATTAAGAGTCATATTAAATAAATATATTATATTATTAAATTATTACATAAGAATAAGTCATTATTTTCAAAATAATAATAATAATAATAATAATAATAATATAATGCCTTTTTAAATCTTTAAATTGTATTAAACAATTACTTGATCCTTCAATTTTTCACATTTTAATATATTTTATTTTTTAAGGATGAATTTAAATAAATTTCAATTTCTTTCGCACTTAGTTACACTCACGTAGTGACTACAAATTCAAATTATTAACCTTATTCAAGTGATAAAACTCATTTATCACTTATAAATATTTATCTCAATTATTTCTTTATTTAAACAAAACTCTAAAGTGATAAAAAAATAAGTTGCAAGTCTTATCATAATGGGATGACAAAATTTTTTCCTATTTGTGAAATATTTTCTTATCAAATTCAAAATGCATGCATGATTATAAATGAACATAATCACTTGTCTCACTTTTTACATAGTTTCATCAATGACAGAATAGTATCTACCATCTCCTATGTGTTCCAATATCAGTTCAATATAATATTTACTATAAGGAGTCCAATATAAATAATTATACCTACTTTGTAACCTGTGCACAATTACTTTATAAACAATATTATTGTCAATAATGAACTATACAATATTTTTAGGTTCAATTTTATTAACAACTTCATTAAATATCTCCAAAAAAGTATCAACATTTATTAGGTGGCTTGATATATTAATTTCCTTAAAAAATCGTCCTTTTAACAAAATAAACCAGAAATTTCATAATGGGCTCATATTTTTTATTTGTCTAATCATCACATATGATAGAACATCTATCGTATAACTTTTTTATTTTCACTAATAGAATGATTTAGAAGATTACCTATATGGTCATTGATTGGAAAAGCTTCAAATCCTAAACCCAATGGCATAGATTACCTATATAGTCATTGATTGGAAAAGCTTCAAATCCTAAACCCAATGGCATCTACCATAGACTGATAATAGTAAGGCTATAGAGCATCGAATGACACATCTACATCATACTACCATCTAGCTATTGCCATTTTTGCATTATGAACTGTTTCTTTGGATTGAAATGTACTACAAATTGAAGGTTGAGCTCGAGGATTTGTTCATAGAGTTAAAAAACTGTGCACTTATCTTTTTTTTTGTTTCCTCATCTTAGTTACAAAAATCATTTGTTCTTGGGGATGAATATTAGCATTTGCATTGTCAATATCATCTTCATTGATGTGAAATGAACTTTTACTTTGGATTTTCTAGTTCAGTCTTTGTCTTCTTTCCTTTTTATTTTGATACTATTCAAGCAAAGCTTTTATCTTCTATTTTACATCATGACTAACTTTCTGTCAAGGTTTCACATCACCTTTGAACCTTTTTAGTCCTTAATGGCACCTAAAGAAGGGGGTGAATTGGGTATTTATAAAATTTCAATAAATTTTCTAACTAATGTACTTAATTAAAAACATTCAATATAAATAAGAATGAGGTAATTACTTAATATAAACCAACAAAAAATAATTTAAAAAGGATAGGGAAAAGAGAATTAGTGGTTCGTTAAACAACTCTTGCCTACATCCACTCTCAAGATACTTCTTAGAATTTTACTATAATTTTTCTTTCAAGGCGAAGAATAACCTTTATACGATACTTTTTAATAAAGAGAAGCCCTTCTTTCAATCTTCTTCTAAGGTGAAGAGGAACCTCAATCCCATGTGGATCACCCATAAGTACAATATTCAACAGCCTAACAAAGTATTACATCTAAAAAATTTCTTGCTTATTCACTTGATAACTCCAAAATGACTCACTCACATAACTATGATACAATGATGCTCAAATGAATGAAAAGCTCTTTGAAATATGTATGTACAACACCTAAAACATTCTTGATGCTAAAACTAATGATAACACATCTATCTATAGTGTTTTGGGACCTAAAATAGATGTTAGAGCCAAGAATTAGCTGTCACAACCATTATGTTCAATGTAATGGTCGATTAGTATACCCTATTAGTCAATTAGTATGCATTTACAATACTAGATTTACTAGTCATTAAAGCACTGGTCGACTAGTGAAGGATACTCGTCAACCAATATGATACATTGGTCATCCAATACTTCAACCAATGTTACAACAAACTTTTAATAATTTAAAATTAATAACTTTAACTTATATTGGTCAACCACGAACGCATATAGGTAGGTAGACCATTATCTCCAAAAAATTATTTTAACAACATCTAATACTCACAAATAATTTGTTTAATTTGTATATGATTAAAACACTTCTCAAAGTGTTCTCCAAAAATTATTTGAAAGACCAAGATGCATTTACATTAAAATCAAAAGTTTTAATGCTTTTTGCTAAATGTAAAGACTTATGCGATGAAGTAAGATAAAATTATTATGCATGGTGAGCCTTTTGGATCATCAAATTAACAAAGTGAGCTTACAAATAATAATAATAATAAAATATGAAATGACCTTGATGAACCTTAATCTTCTTTTATTCTTATTTTGATCTTCATTTTGTCAATTGTAAACTTTAACTTTCTATGTTCAACTTCATACACTATCTTCTTAAGTTTGTGGCTTCGTTTTGTTTTGATATTTCTTTTCATCAAAATAGTAAAGACATTAGTAGTAATTATGTTTTGTTATCATCAAAACATTAATTGAAAATTCTCTTGGTTCATTAATCTCTTCCTTTTTAATGATGACAAAATACATGTGATATTAGAGAACAACAACAATAAAATTAAACATATAAATAAATATCAAGATAGTGATTAGCTCTCCCTTAGTTCATGCATAAACATAATTCAATATGAATAGCATAATTCAATATCAAGAAAAAAGAGATATTTTAAATAAAAGATATATCCTTACATGAAGATAACATAAATTTACTTAAGCATATCATATAAAGTTAAGAAATACAAAAATGATAAAACAATCAATGCCTTAAATTTCATCACTCCCCATGAATGTTATTACTCTCCCTAAATCTAATATCACAAAACTTTCTCCTCCTTTTTGGAATCATCAAAAAGAATTCAATTAACCAAAAATGCATACTATAAATTATCACACATCAAACTAACTTTAAATGAAATGAATTGAATCAAGATTGAAAAACTACCTCAATAAAGAATGCTATTGAATATTTACGGAGTCTAAACATAATGTCAATTTTTATAGAAACATCTTTAATTGTGTCTAATTTGAAAATTCTCCAATTTCAGTACTATACCTAATTTGAAATATCCAATTAAAGCATCAAGGGCATGTTTTGATAGAATATTGGAACTGTAAAAAAATAAAAGTGTAATTGCAACATCCAACAATTAATTTTATAAAAGAATTTGTACTTTTGAAAGTCCCAAAATTTAAAAAATTGGAAACATGAAAAAGTTCCCAAAATACCAAAATTAAAGATGTATCGATATAACTAAAAGGAAAGGAAACTTAACTCCTTTTACAATTTAACTATAAAGACATCAATTTAAAAAGATAGCTTTTAATTAACAAAAGATTGAAAATCCACAAATTTGAAACTAGAACAAAAATAACAAAATTTTAATTTAATGCAATTTAATGAGAATTTTATGAAATTAAAAGGGGGTGTTTTCCAAGAAAAATAGTGAATTGTTTAGGGTTTTTAAAAGATATAAACAAAATTATAAAAAGGAAGATAGAAGGTGGAGGAGATATTAAATTTGGAGGACTAGTCGACCATGCCTTGATTGGTACACCAGTGATGGTGTTTTATAGAGAAAAGAAAAGAGTTAATAGTAGACGTGTGGTGAAGACTATACTGGTTAAACTGTGAGTGATGTTGGTCGACCATTAAAGTTATAATAATCGACCAATGTGACTATTTAGGCAACCAATTAGGTGACCAAACCATAACTAACTCACTAGAACTATAACGTTTCTTGGAAAAGAGAACATTGGTTGACCATTTGAAGACATTAGTGAACCAGTATGGTTAATTAGTGTCCAGCCAAGCATATAAAAAAAACTCATTGAAAAGGTAGAACACATGGCTTTTGGTTATACTGATTGACTACACTTAAGATATTAGCTGACTAGAGTGTTCTACAAAGCTAATAAACTACTTTACAACTCAAATTTAACCATCAAAACACTTAATAGGTCATGGTAATATCAATCAAGAATTATTAAAAACCTTTAAAAAGACTTCTAACATACAATGTCAATAAAGAAAATAAACCTTATCCTTATTTAATAATTTAGAAAAACTATTTCCCAACTAATATAAATTCTAACTTAATGTCTTCATTTTGTACAATAATTTCTAGGTTTAGGAGCTTTAAAAATAATTATTGAACACCTTATTCATATTTCAAACCTAAACAATCATCTCCTAAATTTATACTCAAATTGACACATAAACATAAGTTATCACATGTTTCTAAATTATGACCTAATAATTACCTTATATTGAATGTTAATTATGAGAGAATTAAATGAAGATTCTTCTTAAGTTTACAAAACTATTAGAGTCTTCTCATCCTTCTCATCTCTCTCCCTTGGTTTAATAATTTTCCCTTTTGAAAAGTCTTTGGTGGCTAAATTCTCTACATCTTACGATGATATCTTTTAGACTTTTTTTGGATAAAAGAAGGATAGATTCATACAGAGAAAATGAATAAACACCTTAATAATATTCAATTTAATAATTACTACATCTATTACATACTATTTGATCTTTCTTTTCTAATAACCTTACAAACCAAGGTAGTCAATAAGTTTTAAGAACCTAAATAAGCTTGCTTTCTTGGTCGTTAGATTCCTTCTTCTTTTTAACCCACACTTACGAGGGTTTTATTGTCATCCTTTGTTTGATCAAATCAAAATATATTAATAGGTCCATACTTATGCAAAAATGACATACAATGTTATACGTGTGATGATGATGAATAAAAGGCATTTATATGTTTGTATGCATAGTATGGAAACTTCCTTTGGACATTAAAATTATTGAATGTTCTCCTAGGGTAATGAAATGTCCTATGATTATATATATGATGCCTACTATGAATGAAACCTTGATGTATGTTTCTTTAAGGTCTAAAATGGTGGAGTCAGTTTGCATGTTATCACAAAAGTTATGCCTATTCTTCCCTTAATAGTAGCGAAGCCATATATAAAAGCATGATGGTCCTATTAGATATGGAATGTGCATGCATATGCTTGGTTGTGGATGCTTTATGCTTATTTGTCACATTAAATAATGGTTCTTCACAATGCAAAAATTTTCCCTTAACAACTGTGGTTTTAGAATTGCCTTCACTTCTATAATTACAGCATATTCCATTCCTACCATTGGAAATCCTTTGAGCTCTTAGCATGTTCTTTAGTTTTTCACTCTCTTTAGTAAACTTAGAAAGTAAATCTTTAAGGCATATAGTTAGGGGAAAATGTGGTTTCATTATCATCCCTTAAAGCATCAAACTCATGATTGTCATTAATAATGACATCTTTTTTAAATCATTTTTTCTTATTCATGCATGAGATAATTTCTTCTTTTTTACTCATAATTTTTGGATTTTCAACTAATTCATCATATATCATATCATCATCACTATCATTAGAAGAATTAGGGTTGGATGTTACCTCATCATTTTCTATAGTGATAAAGCACATATGAGTTATCTCTTCTTCTGAATGCTCTCTTTTGGATTCACTTGTTTCATCCTAAGTTGATGCTTTAAGTGCTTTCTTCTTATCTTTCTTCTCCTTCTTAAAGTTTCTTTCATACTTCTCATTATCTTTGAGTTGAGGAAATTGTGACTTTATATGGTTATGTTTTCTACTTTCAAAGTAACTAATGTTAGGGGATTTATATTTTAAATCACTTTTACCTTTCTTAAAGTTCTTTGTTTTGAAGAATTTCTTCTTTAAGAACTTCTTGAATTTTTAATAAGCTAATGTCTTCTTCTTTGCTTTTAATAGTTGATGTCTCTTCCTCTTCACATGATTCTTCTTCTTTTTTTGGAACAAATTGAATTAAATTAGGCCATCAAGGCATGCAAATACAACAAAATTTTATCGTCAAGTTAATCAAGCTCCCTCTGATGGAGTTGTCAAGATTAAAGTTGGGCTAAATTACAAAATGATGTTCATATCTTTACGTAAGTGAGGTAGATTATAGATTCCATATGATGTATATGGAGCCTAATTTTCTGCATGAGTTTCTTATGAAAAGTCTCTTGTTCTTATGTTGCATCTTGAAAAACTCTTTTATTCCTCTCATCCCAATGCCAACTATAATGAATGTCAATGCAACACAAACTAATTAGGTACGATTTGTGTTTTATGTATTGTTTTGTTAATTAAATGCATTATTTGTGATGGTTGTGAACCTAATTGCATGCAAATTGTGTTGGTGTAGATGGGT
>JANKYE010000001.1:4702341-4714319 GCA_032467995.1 Erythroxylum dillonii | reverse complement strand
AAATAAAAGGATGGTTGTTATTTCAAATTTATAATATTATGATTTTTAAGATTTGGTTGATATAAAACTAAAAATTATACAACACAATATATTAAGAGACTATTTTATAATTTTATAAAGTTAACATATTATTTTGCAATTCTAAAAAATAATCAGAAAAAAGGTACTAGATATTGAGTAGTACAAATATTGTACCATACCAAAACTATATCTAGTAAATATTTGATTTTGCACCTAAAAAATAATATTTAATCAAAATACTTTTGGAGAATCAAATAAAATACACCTAAGGACCCTTCCCCTTCACGCTTATTTTTCTTTATTAGAAAAGTGTGTAGAATCTATATTGTGTTTTCTACAAATTATCAATAGAATGAATTCATTTATCCACCTAAAACATATTTACCAGACATTTCAAATTGGAATTTTCAATTGACAACTAATACAAATCATAACAACATCTTCTCTCAGCACCTATAGTTCATGCTTGGTGATGAGTGGTAGAGCGTACTGAGGTTGAGAGAGTTGACGGCACTGGAGAAGACAAAGTCCAAAGAGTTGATGGCGACAGAGAAGACGAAGGTGACGACCGACGAGTTCGGTTTGTCGAAGATAATACATATTGAGGAGAGGTGGATGGAAATTTGTGAGACTAATGGAGTTTTAGGATTAAGATTTTAAAAAAAATAATTTAAATTTATGATTTTGATGTGTTTTATTATTTTTAATAAATTTTAATTTATTTATGGAGATCTTACATAGATCTCACATGAGACTCGCATAGAACTCGTAAAATAAATAATTAAAATTTCATGAGATAGAATAAGAAAAGTAAAATTAAAGAAAACATCTAAACTGGACATCCAAATTCTTTGTTTCTCTTCATCAGTCTATTCTTTTTTTGAGCTTTGACTTTCAAAGTTGACGGCTATTTGCCAACAATGATCATTCTCTGATTTGAACATAAAACTTCTAGAAACATTTGGCCAATTGTTTATGTTATGTAGAATTTAGTACGATTCAATAAATATTGCACCAAAATTATAAAATATTTGACAACTACATATTTATATCTATTTTTTCAATTAATAGGATAAGAAAATATTTGGTAAGATGGGATCTAATATTGTACCAAAATTATAAAATATTTGACAACTACATGTTTATATCTATTTCTTCAATTAATAGGATAAGAAAATATTTAGTATAAAATCACGTCCGATGGGTACACGAAAGTGACGAAGTCGCTTTGACTATAAAATCATGCTCGTCTGTTGCAACGAATCGGATGATCGAGCCGAGGATTGCCCCCCTTTTATAATATTGGACAGAAGATTTGGACTTCTTTCGAGTTCAGATCTTCTGTTCAGTTTTACTCTGTCTTATTTTGTCTTATAGAATCTAAACTATTTATTTTGTGGACTTCACGCTGGTCCTACATAAATAAATGACTGAAATTTATTGAACACAATAAAATACCATAATATTGGACAGAGGATCTGGACTCCTTTCCTAACGCTGCACCTCTTACTTACAAAAGTTAAACTATAAAATTAAATAAAATTAAAGAATTTAAAATATGTTAAAAAGATATTTCTTTTATTAATAAAGAATTTTAAATTTAATTAAAATATATTTTAAAATAAAATTTAGTTATTTATTTTAGTTTATAACAACTTATTAATTTATAAAAATTAGCTAATTAATCAATTTTTAACAGAAAAAAATTAAAATAAATTGAATCAAAAAGTTAAAATGGTTCAAATTTTTTACAATTAAATTAGTTTAATCGGCCAAGTTTTTTAATTATTATTTAAATTATCTAAATTTAAAAAAATAACTTAGGCAGTAGATTCCACTTTTTAAGCTGTGGCAAAGAAATTCATTATCAAGTAAATAATAATAATATTAATAAAAGAATCTACCATTAGATCCATTCCTTTGCAGTTTGCCCCTTATATAAAATATATATTTTATATATATTTATCTATATATGTTCTATCCTGTGAGTTGTTCGTTCCATTACGCGTTGCTCTCAAGTTTCCATCGTCTCACTCTGAAAAAATTTCTCCATACCGAAGGTAAATCCCCTATGCTTTCCAGTCTGGTTCCTCTAGTGTCTGAAGAGTAGTCGTTGATTTTGGTTCAAATTCAGTTTCTTTTGTGGAAAAAAAATCTTTCTTTTCTAGATATTCTTCATGATTTGGCTAATTTTAGGTGGGTTTCTTGCGATTTTGTTTTTGAAAAGGTGGTTTTGATTTGTTTCTCCGTCTGATCTGTGCGTTGCAATGACAAGGCGGTTTAGATCTGTGCAATTATTCGTTAAAATATGGTTTTGATCTGTAGATTTCCATTTCCTGGTGAATTAGGATTAATGCAAATCCTTTAATTTGTCTTTTGATTTCATGTTCTTGTGTTTGGCTTCAGATCTACGTGATATGTCCTTTTGCAATTTCAAAACTTGTGATTTTTGGGTGGTTTTATGGTTTCTTTCCATTTGGAAATTACTTGTGTTTGTTCTTGTTCAATTTGGAGTTTCTGTGATTGTGGAGTTTGTCATTCGTTTATTTTAAAACTTTTATTTGTGTTGTATTGTAGGGATCAACAGCGAGGAACTGAAATGGGGTTAACATTCACGAAGCTTTTCAGCCGGCTTTTTGCCAAGAAGGAAATGCGAATTCTGATGGTGGGTCTTGACGCTGCTGGTAAGACCACCATCTTGTACAAACTTAAGCTTGGTGAGATCGTCACCACCATCCCCACAATTGGTGAGTGTTCTTATTTTGGATTTGTTTCTACAATATTCAGCCTTTTAGAAAGCAAAGCTCGTCTCTTTTTCCTGGTATTCTGGCAGATAAGGTCGAATGTCTTGCTAAATATTTATTGGTCATTGTTAATTTCTTACATATTGGGAATTGGATTATACTTTACCGTAACATGATTTTTATGAAAGAAAATTGATTATATTCTTGTTTTACAATTGGTGGGGTTGTTGCGTGAATTTAATCAAGTACATTTTGTTGTCTGCAGGTTTTAACGTCGAGACAGTGGAATACAAAAACATTAGCTTCACTGTTTGGGATGTTGGTGGTCAAGACAAGGTATGAAAGTGGAAATCCACTACAATTCTATTCTTACTTTGAGTTGTCTTGACCATTACTTTTTCTTCAGTTTACTCTTGAATATTTTGCTGCTCGCAACAGATTAATTGGATGTTCTGTTGTGATACAGATTCGTCCCTTGTGGAGACACTACTTCCAGAACACTCAGGGGCTTATCTTTGTGGTGGACAGCAATGACAGAGACCGTATTGTTGAAGCCAGGGATGAACTGCACAGGATGCTGAATGAGGTAATTGTTTATTCAGTGCAGTTTTGAGTATGATGACCAGGGTTTGAGTCTTTTGACCTAGGTAACTAAATTCATCCTGGTCATCTTTCAGGATGAACTGCGAGATGCAGTGTTGCTTGTGTTTGCTAACAAGCAGGATCTTCCCAATGCAATGAATGCTGCTGAGATTACTGATAAGCTTGGGCTCCACTCTCTCCGCCAGCGTCACTGGTGGGCTTTCTTAAATTGTTGTCTGCTATTGTTTCAATTATTGTCTTCAGCTTGTATGCTTTGTTGGAACTAATATTCCTTTTGCACTTTCAGGTACATCCAGAGCACATGTGCAACCTCTGGTGAGGGTCTTTATGAGGGCTTGGATTGGCTATCAAATAACATTGCAAACAAGGTAAGATGAGGTTAATATAATATTATCTATGCATATGTTCAATCTTCTGTCCAAAAGTGTCCAGGCTTTTGAATCTGTATCGTATGAACATGTTAATTTGTTGTTCGTAACTTTGCCATTAAAGTCTCAGAAAATCAAGCATTTCAATTTTTTAAAATATCATCAGTTCTAACCAAGAATCAATGAGGTATTATGCATTGACTAGAGATTGTTTTGACTTTTCTCTGAACAATATCTGCAGGCATAAAGCAAATGTAAGAGACACATCTTTTTTGGATTAGCAATTCTGGATGCATGGGTGAAATATTATCTAGTCTTTTCCATTTCTTTTATTGTTTTTCATTTCGAGACAATTAGGTTGTGTCTATGCCCTTTTTTTTCATCTTTGGGGGTTGATCCCCTTTTTTCCACCTTTGATCAGTATATTGTAATAGAATATTGTCGGATATGCTTCCTAGCAAATATGGGTTTGAATCCCATGCCTTATAGTTGTAATTGAAGTTAATTCCTTACATCCATTTTTATACAGTTAATATTTTATATGTTCTTTTATGGTGTGCAAAACCTTAACCGTTGTGGTACCTGGAAAAATCGGCTTTGTTACAAAATGAATGTAAACTTCAAGATTTTAGACTACAAAGTGCACACCTCGGAGTACAGAGGACTTGAGGTGAATTGACCTCCTAAGTCTCTATGATTTATGAGGACGACCGATTTAAACTTCTGGAGTTCCTTTGTTATTTGCTTGATCGAGTTTCTTGGGATAACGCAGAGATCGTCTGGACTCATAAAGATGGGTTTAGATAAACAAGCGCCAGGACGACTTGTCAAGGAAAAATCAAGATTTCTATGACATGGTCCAAATCCAAGGTTCAGAGGTACCTTGTCCGGGATAAACGAGCTTTTAGTTTGGATGCCGCCGGTCCACTTGCAGCCTGATTATGAAATCAGCATGTCAGCGTTAACTGAGGGCATATACCGTCCAAGACAAGCACTCTTTGGTGAGCTATAATTTTTTGTCCAATATTATTCTGTCCTATTCTGTTAATTGAATCTTAATCATTTATTTACGTAAGTTTCGTGTTTATTTATGTGAATTTTGTATAAATGAATAGTTAAGATTTAAATGGACAGAATAGGACATGGTAATACTGGAATGAGAATTCAAACCCCTCTTTGGTTGGGTACGAGAACAGAGTAAGATTATAAACACAAGTCAAATCATCTTGCAATTTTACAATCCAGTCGTTCCAATTGAGGGCGCAACTTGCATAATTAATGACAAAAATGAAATCATGAGCACATCTTTCAACACGAGACTGGAGGAAGCCTTGGCTTTAAAGATGAATGCGTGACTAATATTTGATGAGAGGCTTAGTCTACTTTCTAGATAGATCTTGCACTCCGCAAAAATAGCCAGACGACTGGGAACCACAATCACTTATTAGCTGCATCCAAGGACAGCATCTTTAAACTCAATCACATTGTTCGTGTTGGTTCTCATTTCTCGAACGTCCAGCCGCCATTGCCTTTGGAGGAAGAATCTAACAATCTTAGCTCGAGGAATTTTTCTGGTCCCCTCTCTTGGATCACTGCAAAGAAGTGGACTAGTCAAAATTTTCACGCAAGAACATCACCTCTATGGTAAAGCAAGCATTTTCTGGTCCCCAGTTACGAGACGAGAAGTGTTCCAATTCCAAATATCCAAAAAGGAGAACAAAATGAAACTATATTAGTTCTTTCTTCTTTTTGTTTGTTATCTTTTTCAAACTTTCATCTTCTCATGTCCACGGATTTGGAATCTTTCCATACCACTGAAATTGTGGATTCGGATTTCCCGTTGGATATAGGTCCAATAGGTGCTTTCAGTTTCAGGGTTAGAATGCAATTTGGCATGAAGTGGCTCCTAAGCTTATTCTTAGTAGTCGTAATTATCAACATTAATGGCGTGATGTTGTTAAGTTGAGTATATTCAGTTACTTCAATATGGGCACTGGGTAGACCTACACTGGTAACTTCTGTCCTAATCAATAAGGTCCAAAAGATCTTAATGGTAGACAAGGTAGCCATAAATGAAGGTATCAGAAGCGTTCAAATATTATCTGTCACCATCCGCCTCTTTGTGATTAAGACTGCAGGGTGAAAACAAAACAGTCCAGTATTTATGCATATAGTCAGGCTTCAAGTACTAATTATAATATTGACACACTTTGCAGATTAGCAGATACACTCGTGCATAATATTTGATCCCTGTCGAGCATTTCCTTTGATACTGAATAAAAATTTTCGAAACCCATCCATGTTTATTGTGGATTAAATTGGTTGACATTTTTATATCTTTAAAATAGTATTTTGGAAGTTGGAGACTCCCATCAATTGTTAAATATGAAATGCTAAGCGCTCCTCAGAAGCACAGAACAGGACCACCATCACAACTTCCAGGAAAAAGTTAGAAGTTTTTAGGATTGCTTGGACAGTCATAACCATCCATACATCCAGATGAGATGGTAGATTTTGATTACTATCTGCCAAGATCGAGGTTTAATTGGTTGAGGCGTCTCCTTGATCAGTGAACCTTCCTTGGATCTTTCCTCATTAATGTTTGAAAGGAAAGATGCTTATTTTGTCAAAAGTTTCTCCACACGAAGCTTTTGAATCCTTTATTATTAGTTCCATCTTTTGAGGAATATCATGCAAAAGACATAACGATATAGAAGAACTAGAACTATGAAGCCCAGAGGACTCTAGACATGATTTGATAATGACAATAATTTGCTGTGTACTAGAATGTAACCGCATTGGATGCAATTGGCAACAACGAAGTCATTATCAAATCATGTCTTGCACTGTTTTGCTCTTCTATCTCAGTACAGTTATCTTCCTTAATGTGATTCAATCAAAGATATTGATAATACTGATGATTTGGTTTTGTTTCCTTCTCATAAATGTCATGTTTTACATAACTCTCATTTCTGCTTATCTTTACAAAGGTAGTGATAAAGGGTAAAGAGCAATTAGAATCCCAATATCAGCGGAAGACATGCTGTGAAATGCAGTGGAAGGTACTTCGATGAGTCCGCTTTATAAGACAAAAGTGAAAGTTGAAGGTATTTCATAAGCTACCATACTTTTTCACTTCAAGTGCAAACGTAGTTGGTTCTTTGCTTGCAGATCATATATTCAATACCATTATACAGTTGCCCAATTTCTCATAATACTGTTTTTCTAATTGCAGAGAAGATGTTAATTTGGTGCAACATATTTCACTTTTCTCTTAAGACTATATTAGGTTTAAAGTAAGCACAAAAAAGGTCATCCTGACCAAGATATATAGGGAAGGAAAACCTTCATTTTCGACTAGTGGTCACTGCTGAAGCAGATGCTACCTTATTTCCTTGTTTATATGTTCTTCCCACTGAAGAAAAAGACCTCTCACTTCGTTGGAGTTACGATTACTCAACAATAAGTAAAAAGAAGATAGTAATGCAACAAGTCATCCAATTCAATGGAGTTTTTTTTTCTTTTACGACATATTTTAAGAAAGTCTTAATTATAGGAAGACACCTTTAAACTATTCATATAATTATGGAAAGATACTTTTAAACTATCTACATTTTGATTAATCCCTACTTAAACTAGGTAGGTCCTTTGTAGGAAGCAAAATTTTGATCCCAAATTTTAAATAGTTACATACATAGAACAATTTAATCTTACTACCTTCCTTAATTCAAGAAATTTCCTTAATAAATCTTAGGATTTCACTGCAGCCTTAAAATATCCCATCTCTGCCCCATCTTAATGATAAGACATGTGAGCTGTACAAAAATAAGTGGCCATTCAATCAACTTTTAATTCATAAAAATTTATGTATCACCCTTGACTTAGAAAAAAAAAAAAACCCATATTTTACAAGCTCTGAATAGGTCCTACATGCAAGTTGCATCTGGTTTCATTTAGACCTCATTTGGCATTCATTTTCTCTGCATGTTTAACTCTATTTAAGGAGGCCAGTTGGTTGCATTTAAGAACCCAGGAAGGAAGGTCAGTAGGGTGGCATCCTCAGGGTTGCTGGTTTTACTTGCCCAGCAATCCTCAACCAATCTTTCCGTACCCTCTCAACAAATCTCCATACACCTTCAACATCAAGCCCAACTTGCATAAGCTATTAAACTCTATACCTATCTAAAGAATGGCTCCGGAAGTTCCTGGAGATGTGTTTGCAGGGTCAGGCAAGGTGTCCACGCTGAGCGTAGGCTACACTCGGCGAGCCTACATAACCTTCTTAGCCGGTAATGGAGACTATGTTAAAGGGGCTGTTGGATTGGCTAAGGGTCTGCGAAAGGTGAATAGCGCATACCCTCTTGTGGTTGCGGTACTGCCTGATGTCCCTGAGGAACACCGTGACATTTTAAGATCGCAGGGTTGTACAGTCCGCCAGATTGAACCCATTTATCCTCCTGAGAACCATGTTCAGTTTGCCATGGCTTACTACGTCATCAACTATTCCAAACTTCGCATATGGAATGTAAGTACTAAGTAGTAAACCTAGACATGACATTCTCACCTTGTAAACCTAGATATGTAGCTTGTATACATAGTCACACAGATCCTACACACATCACTTTTATTAATATAATGAGCCATATATGCCAGAGGTGAATCAAACTTGTATCAAGTGAATCAACATATGACAATATATAGAAGAATCATGATCTAATGAAGATGCAAAATCTTAGAGAATAAGAATTGAAGAGGATTGGTTGCTGTGTTTTTGCAGATGGAAGAATATAGCAAGATGATTTATTTGGATGCGGATATACAAGTGTTCGAGAACATAGACCACCTTTTTGACAACCCAGATGGTTACTTCTATGCTGTCATGGACTGCTTTTGTGAGAAAACCTGGAGTCACTCTCGCCAGTACTCTATCGGATACTGCCAGCAGTGCCCTGATAAGGTGAAATGGCCGGCTGAGATGGGCTCTCCTCCGCCACTCTACTTCAACGCCGGCATGTTCGTTTTCGAGCCTAGCCGCTTGACTTATGAGAAGCTCCTTCATACCGTCCGGATTACCCAACCTACATTGTTCGCCGAGCAAGTAAGCCCAGAGCTTTTAACATCTTCTGTTAAGAATTCTTGTTTTTTAAATCATTTTGACCATTAACGAGTGATATGTAATAGCGGCTCAGGTTCAAATTCTATCAGATTATAATTTTTCATGATTTACTTGTTGGCATGTAACAGGATTTCTTGAACATGTTTTTCCAAAAGATATACAAACCACTTCCATTGGAGTACAACCTGGTTTTAGCAATGTTATGGCGCCACCCCGAGAATTTTGAGTTTGAAAAGGTTAAGGTGGCTCACTACTGCGCTGCTGTAAGTAATCCTCTTCCTCAAATCTCAACTTTGGGTTTAAAATAGAGAAAAACCTGTCCTTCCTCTGAATTCGTTCATAAGACTTAATCAGTCTCGGAGACTAGCTAAATTTACTTATCGGCTAAAAACAGGGTTCAAAACCATGGAGGTTCACAGGCAAAGAAGTTAATATGGACAGAGAAGACATCAAGATATTAGTTGAAAAATGGTGGAATATATACAAGGACGAGTCGCTGGATTTGAAGGTTGAAAATAATAATCCTCCAGAAGAAGAAATAATCTCAAGGACAACTTTCATGGCTTCCATGCCTGAGCCAACTATCTCCTACATATCTGCACCCTCCGCTGCTTAATTCCCAATATAGAAAGATTGGTTTGTAAATCATTTATTGGATCGAACGATTTTGCGTACCTGTATCCATGATTTCGTATTCATTATGGAAAACCTTTTATTTCCTCTAGTCTTCTTTCTTTAGTGTTTTTCTTAATGGTTCAAAAAAGTGTTCGATTCATTATGATGCAATAAGTTGTTTCAACTTATATAGCATCTCCAATGGACATGTCCTTTGGTAAGTAGAAGAGAGAGGAAAAGGGTTCATGACCTATTTGAGACCCATTTTATAATACCCAATAACTATTATCTTGAGTGCTTTAATTGGACTCAAATCTATAAGTGACATGGGACATAAAATATTCTAACATTCTCCCACCTGGCCCATGTTACGACTTGATGATCCAACAAATTTAAGTGCACACAATTCATGGAATCTATCAAGTCATCCTTAATTGAATTAAGCTGATGGGATCATGGCATAACTTGTGACCGCCAAACTTGATTCTTTCCATATATCACAGAATCAACTTAACTCAACAAACGTTATATGGGTAATTCGGTAATAGTTATCTCATAAATAATAATTATTGTATACAACATAATATGGATAACCAATAAGTAAGCAAAAACATATGACTGTAATTAAATTCACAAGTGTCATAACAATTCGAGCAAGACAATGATATGTATATATACATGTCTGAATACTATGCTAACAAGGACTTATCTATAAGGCCCATCCGTTCAACATGTCCAATAAATGTTTTGGGCGGTAAGCCTTTCTTTAACGAATCCGCTATCATGAGATCAGTACCAATATGCTCAATTGACACTTTATATTTTTGCACTTCTTCTTTCACAGACAAATACTTCAAATCCATGTGTTTCGCATCCTTGAAATATTTGTCATTCTTAGAGAAGAATACAGCTGCGAAATTATCACAATAAATTCTTAACGGTCTGGCAATACTGTCGACTGGACCAAGACCTAAGAGAAAGTTCCGCAACCACAATCCATGAATCGTCGCCTCAAAGCACGCCACAAATTCAGCCTCCATAGTGGAATGCTTTCCACTTTTCGATGAATCGTAGCCTCAAAGTAGCAATGATGGACTGCTTTCCACTTTTTCATGAAACTGCTCCTCCAGCTAATAGGAACATGTAACCGAATGTAGATTTCCGTGAGTCTACACAACCAGCATAGTCTAAATCCGAGTAACCTATCACTTCGAGATGGTATGATTTGCTATATGTGAGCATATAGTCCTTGATGCCTTGTAAGTACCTAAGGACGTTCTTTGTAGCTTTCCAGTGGTCCAGTCTAGGATTACTTTGATATCGTTCCAGCATTCCAACAGCAAAACTGATATTTGGCCTAGTGCATATTTGAGCATACATTAAGCTCCCAACTACTGACGCATAAGGAATAGACTCCATGTCCTTACATTCCAAATCGTTTCGTGGACATTGCATTAGACTAAATTTGTCCTCTTTCTGAATTGGAACTATCCCTGCAGAGCATTTTTCTATTTGAAATCTTTCTAATATTCTCTCGATATAACCTTTCTGAGACAATCCTAACAATCCTTGTGATCTATCTCAGAATATTTCTATCCCTATCACATAGGATGCCTCACCCATATCTTTCATTTCGAAATTATTATAAAGAAAATTCTTTATATCATGTAACCAAACAACATTATTCACAGCAAGAAGAATATCGTCAACATATAGAACTAATATTATAAACTTGCTCCCACTAACTTTCATATAGATACACCGATCAACGGTGTTTTCTATAAAGTCATAAGATATAATGATATCATTAAAATTAAGATACCATTGTCGGGAAGCTTGCTTCAGTCCATATATTGACTTCTTTAATTTACACACTAATTGTTCCTTTCCTGTGATCACGAAACCTTCCGGTTGATCCATATATACTTCTTCTTCCAAATCACCGTTTAGAAATGCGGTCTTTACATCCATTTGGTGAAGCTCTAAATCATAATGAGCCACCAGAGCCATAACAATTCTTAAAGAGTCTTTTGAAACTGGAGAGAAGGTCTCTTTATAGTCAATGCCATCCTTTTGAGTGTAACCTTTGGCAACAAGTCTGACTTTATACCTTTCAATGTTGCCTTGTGAGTCACGTTTGGTCTTAAAGACCTATTTACAACCTACTTGCTTTACATCTTTCGGCAACTTAACTAATTCCTAGACATTATTGTCATCCATTGATTTCAACTCTTCTTTCATAGCATTGAACCATCTTTTAAAATTGTTACATTCTATGGCTTATTTGAACGAGCCTGAATCTTTATCAATGCTCAAGTTACATTCATGTTCAAGTGAGTAAATTTCATAGTCACTTTAGATAGCTGGTCTTCTTTACCTTACAGACCTTCGTAATGCTACGTCTTGTGACATTATTTGATCATTTGTAACTTGGTCATCATTAGCTGGTTCGTCATTAATATGTTCAATTTGTGGAATTGGAACATTAATTTGTTGTTCCGGTATGTTACG
>JANKYE010000001.1:4635226-4652199 GCA_032467995.1 Erythroxylum dillonii | reverse complement strand
ATCAATTCATAACGAATGAATATCAAATTAATGAATATGCCTTTTTTTATTTGTTCATAAGACTGAACACTTTATTTGTCCATTAAGACTGAACAAAACGCGCTGAAGACGATTGTCTTTAGGGCATTACTCTAACAATCTGACGGTACATAAGTCGAGTTATCGGTACTGAACGAGCATAAGTCGAGTTACGTAGTGTACAAGTCGACTTACACTAACAGTAAGGACTATACACAAATTGTGAAAAAGATGATAAAGGGTCACATTGTCTAAGCCCTTTTTCCCCTTTAAAAACTAATTAAACTTCATACTGAATGAGGTTCTAGTGACTCATTGCCTCACCTAATTAATACAAATTAGAAGGAATCCACTTAATTAAAAGCTTTATGAAAGCCAATTTTTATATTGTAACTGTTTATATTATATTTTATTTGGTAATTATTGTATAACACTTGAGCCAACAATATGTTACCTTTTCAATCTTAAATGAAAGAACCATAAAAGGGATTAATCATTGTTTTAAGCACTTTATTGAGTCTACTAGCCAACATTCTAGATATAATCGTATGTATCATATTGCAATAAGAAGTTAGTCTATAATCTTAAAGATCATATGGATTTGGCACTTTTGTGATCAGGAAAATGAAGGTCTTTTATCTCTCTGAGCATGATCCCATTGAAAAAGAATTCAAGAATAGGTAAGGAGATGAAGGTGCCAATTAAATGCCATATTTGTTTTAAACTTCACGTTCAAGCCACAAGGACTGGAGCTTTGTTGTCATTTAAGGTGAATAAAGTTCTTTAATATCATGTTTTATGAAAATTTTAAAGATTAAGTTCACTTGATCTTGGAAAATATAAAGGAAGCAAGTTTATGAGGGAGTTTGATGTTTTACCTTGTTTGCTTAAGAAGTTTTTGAAATAATAAGAGCCAAATATTTAATAGCTTCTTAGTTAGAGTGGGTACACTAGTAACATTTATATTGATCAAATCTTATTAGTGTTCCTCTCAATGAGGATTGAATTATAAAATAATTTGGATTTAAGATCCCTACCTTTAGCCATTAAATTTTAGTGCTACAACTATCTTAGACAAAGCAACTTTTTCTAGTTGCTTTAAATGATCACTATGCAAATTAACATTGAGATTGTCCTAAGCTAAATTTAATGCTTTTCTGGAATTATTGATATTAGACTCCAAATTACTCAAATAATGGCTACTAAGCCTTTTAAATTCCTTCTTAATAGCTTAAAGTTTTTTCATGCACTTCAAAGCCTCAAACCCTGTAACTTGCAAACTTAATCCTTTCAATATTGCCTCTTTAAATCTAGGAGCATCCAATATATACTTATTAAACATGAAAGATGCATATCTTTTAGTAGTTACCTAATTAATAGTAACTTCTACTAGTGAATGATCTAAACACAAGGAGTTATTGAAATATTCCTAAGCCAGATGATAAGCTAGGAGCCACGAGGGGTTAACTATAGCTCTATCAAGTTTTATTATAATGAACCAATAATTTTTTTACCTAAATGAATTAAAAGGCCCTTATATTTGATATCTAGTAGACTAATATAATAGATTGATTGATAAACCTATAAAATTCTTCATATGAGGAAGCTTTATGATTCAAATGGCCAGATATTTCTTAACTAAAATAGGTGAAGTTGAATCCCCTAAGATGAGTGAAAGCATGGAGCCAATCAAGCTAATTTTAGTTATATATGTTTGAAACAACTTCTTAAGAGTTGCATTATTTGAAGCATAGAAAAAAAAAGTACTTTCATTTAAAAAGAGAAGGATAGAAGATAAATTCAAGATTAAGAATTTTGTCAATATAGCAAGTTTATTCAATTTCACTGATTAAGGGTTAAAAGCATCTAGAATCATATTATTAAAGTGAAATTGATGATTAGTAAACAAATTCCAGTTATTGAGAAAAATATATGAGAATTCACACAAGTGATTGGCTTTTATTTTAGTCTCTAGTAGACTAACTAAAAAGGGCTCTTTGAGCTGTATTTAGTCTCCAATAACTTATTGCCTTAAGGGGCAATTAATTCCTCTCACATTCCAAGCTATAATTGACATGATTAAAATTGTGAGGAAGGGCTAGTTGAAGCCTTTTTCTATGCCTTTTCTAAGATTTCTTATTTGACATGGAAGTCAAGAAATTGACTAGTATAGGGTCAAAAGGTATTGCCTTATTATAGAGATCCCTCAAAAGCAATACTAAAAATTTGAATTGTTAAAGGAATGCTCATCGTTGGCAAGCTAAAGACTACTTATGTATTAGAAGAGTCTAAAAGTTGATTAATCTCCTCAATCTACTTAATTACAAGATCACCATTATATGTTGTATTTTCCTAATTGTCTATAATAACTAGGGAAAATAAATTCAGACTTAATTTCACTTCGTGAATGGCTAAGGCATTATTCATTAGCTTATCACGATTGTAGGTGTCAAAAATTTTCCTATAACTCTCCAAACCTTAATATGATTTTCTTTAGTTAGTTTATATTAGTAGCTTATTGTGCTTTTTTCTTGAATAAGTGCATTTAACTTAAGAATTCTCAGAGTTTAAGGCAACTACTTTATATTGCAGTTTTTATATAGATTTTTGCATATGATATACTCTTCAAGACTACTATATTTTCATCAAGGCATATAGGCCTTCTAGTCATACCTAAAAGATAAATTAGACCTTCAATTAACTAATACAACAATAAAACATTATTAAAATTCACCTACAAATGAGCTTAGTTTTGTTTCATATTTTCTTGCTTAAGCCTTTCTGTAAGAAGAAATTTTTAATTTCTTTATGACATGGTCCCATTTCTAAGAACTTAATGAAACTCATCTCACTATTGAATTTAAACTCATCTTTGTTTAAAGGAATGTTTTTCAATCTATATTTGGTCAGCCCTCGTCACCTATTTGTGCACTAAATCAAATGTGGAAGATCACTTAAAGCCCTAACTTGAGAAACCTAATAGGTGGTGAAACTACCAATGAATCATCATAAGCATTGCTAAGGATATATTTGATGGTGTCAAGTAATGAATCATCCCTAACAACCTTCAACCAATAATAATTCAGAAGAGTAGGGGAAGGAGATAAAGGAAACAAGTAGAGAAGAAAATTATGTTGGAGGAGGAGGTCGAGAGCATACTAGTTAAGGAAAAACTAATGAAAATTAAAGGAGTAAAGAGAAGAGGAGGACATAAAGAGAGTGAAGGAGACAAGGAAGGAAAGCCAAGGCTAAAAGTAGAGGATAACAAAGGAGGAGATTAAAAAAGTTGTGATTAAAAAGTTGGTACCACAGTATTCGCTGAGACAAAGGAATGAGAGTTTATACTAAAAATATAAATAAACCAGACAAAGTTTTCACTAGGAAAATCCCGCCTAAATAAGTTGCTTAAAAAATAAGGTCAAGAAAAAAATGAAAAGAAACCTTAAGGAGAAGGCCAGATTATTTGTTTAGATTTGAAGTCATTACTATATAGAGAAGCTGTTACTATGTTAATACATTATCAATATCTCACACTCACTTATAAATCTTCCATTAGGCTAAGCTTTTACTAACTTTTGGGTTTAGAACTTTTGGTTGTTTTTCATGTTAGATTCTAAAACAAAATTGGAAAATAAATGGCAGTTGACATGTTATGGATTTATTGTAAGATTTTTAACAATTTGTTACAATAGACAATACAAAAGTAAAAGAATAATGGATAACTGTGTTAAAAAATTAACGTAGAATATTTCATGATTACAGTGAGAAAATGAATCTTTCTATATATAACTCTTCAACAAAGTTCATTAACATCTAAACTTATTAGTTTACCCCCATCTATCTTAATGATCAGTCTCAACCTGGGAGAAAGAATGATTAGTGGACATAAAACCTTCCATTCTGGCTCTATATTTGTTCGAATAAAATGCTTTGCTAATTCTACACGTCTAACCAAAAATGTCCTTTCTTCTTCTAACTTTTTGATCTTCCCATTCATTCTTATAGGCCTTTCATCTCTTAATTCTTTTCAGTCTACCATAAAATTTTCAAATGACTATTTTAATATATTAAATTCAAATAATAATTAGGAAATCAAAAGATTAAAGAGAAACTTGATTTAGGTATTTTACAAAACTTTTTCTTCTTTAATAAAGTCGTCAACTACAAGTTAACATTAACAATATTATAAAGTGAAAAAATAAAACAAAAACCTTTTGAGAGGGATTAACAAGAGCACTAGCCTTCTTAGTGTCTTTCCTTTTATAGAGAAAGATTAGAGTTTCTTTTAACTTCCAATTACGATAAACTATGAATTGTAATTAAAGTCTAACTCTAATTATAATTTATTTTTATTTTTAGTAAAATTAAATATCTTATATTTGATCTCGAAAGTTTTTTAACATAAAAAATTAAATTATGCTTAGCTCAAATTAATTTTCTCTTTAATTGCTCCATATATGTTAGCCTCTTATATTACTAAATAACTTCGTAATGATTATAAATTAAAATTTTAATTTATTAATTAAATCATTAAAATTCTTTTGATTCTTTAATTAAATAATATATAATAAAAGATTAAGACGAACGTCTAACATTATATCATGACCACAAAAATATTAGAAATGCCAAAGTTATTTGATTTAACCTATTTATGCATAGTTATAATATATAATTTAATTCTTTCATCATATAATATTTCAATTAGACATAGAGTACAAAATTAATGTCTACTATATTAAAATCCAATAATATTTCTTCTTTGTATGGAAACTCTCAACTCTCTTATCAAGCATGAATTGCTTAAAAATCTAAAATTTAGATAACATGCTAAATGCAAGAAGATTGATTTGACTAACCTATGTTTTGCAGATGATGGACTCCAAAGAAAGTTATATGGTAGCTCTTAGCAAATTTAAAAACTTCTCAAGGCTACATTTCAACTCAACAAATAGTCATTTTCTCCTATCCAAAAAGATATTGCATTAGGACCTATTATCTCTGCTTTAACTAGAATGCATTTCAAACACACACCTTTGTTGTTTCTTGGACTACCAATCTCTACTAAAGACTTACATATGCAGAATGCATTCCACTCCTAGAGAAAATATAGAGAAAGATTAGTTCATGGGTTACTAATTCTTTGTCCCATGCTGGGAAGGTGTAACTCATCAAATCGGTGCTAACTCTCTCTATATTTATTGGAGCTCTCACATATTTCTATCTCAAGGTATCATCAAAACCATTGAAAGATTCCTTAAAAACTTTCTATGGAATCATCCAAATGGTGCAAAAGGGGTCAGCTAAAGTGAAGTGGGCTAATATTTGTTTTCCCAAAGATAAAGGAGGTTTAAACATAACTCCAATCAAAATCACAACTCACTCCCTACTCCTGAAGGGACTATAGTGGATCCAAATGAATAAAACTCACTTTGGGTGAAATGGCTCCACTCTTATTTTCTCAAAGAAAAAATCCTATGGAGCATTAAAAAATCTACCTCATACTCTCATTTTTCTCTACCAAATCCTGAAATTGAGGGATAAAGTCTGAGAAGATATCTCCAGCAAAATTAGGAATGGTACCTTGTCATATGTGTAGTTTGACAACTAGTCTAGCTTGGGACCTCTTATACACCATTACAATAACCTATGCAAGCCCCAAACCTCTTCACTCAAACTTAAACTCAACTTCATGATTACAAAGGGAACATGGCACTTCCCTCAAAATTTGAGGCATCTCCAACCATCCTATCTGCCTTAACCAACCTCTATAGATACTTTTTACTGGCAGACTCAACCTATCCTTAAACTAAATAACAAGACCACTAAAGATCCGCTAAGAAGTAGGAAACAGGAGGTGGAATGGTATATAATTATTTAGAGCAAGACTTTGATCCCAAGAGTATCTTTCATATTATGGTTAACAATCCCAAATAGACTAAATAAAAGATACAAAATGTCTTATCTACAAATGGACAGAATATGTCCAATGTGCTAGATTCATGTGCAAATAAGAGATCATCTCTTCTTCACATATCCTTACAGCAGCAATGTATGGGATTCCATAACTAGCAAATGTCTAGGGCTAAATCCTGGGCACACCATCACAGAGATTGTATAAAAAATTATCTAACCATTCAACCCCCCGAAGCCCAAATAAATAGATTCATGTTTTATCCTTGGGGATATATGTATATGGGTTGTGGAAGGAAAGGAACCTCAGACGATTTGGTGGAACCAACTTGCCTAAAGAGGTTCTTGTATATGAAACCCTAAGAGAACTTTGAGAGCTCATCATGCTCAAAAATCTCAACCAGACATGCAACAAAAGTATCATAGCCTCTCTGAATGTATAACTCGAGACGAAGCTCATAATATATTCAACACATTTGCATGTAAGACAATCAGAGGAAGTACAAAACTTTAAAAGTAACAAAGAATGATGTAAGCTATTACCTAGTTGGTCGAGTCTAGGTCAGCCTTGAAACCAACAGATCTCCATGATTTCCTCTTCTCTCGTCATTGTCTTTATGTAGCAGTATACACCTAATTTGGGAGATTTAATATCCATGGCTACAGAAGGATTAAAGAGGGACGATGCACAAAGATCATATTTCTTACCTTTGGTAAGGTGGAAGGAAGCCGAGAAACGAAACTGGCTCTAATCACATAGCCCTAATTTGGAAATACTAGAACCTTTGACATATAGAAGGGAGAGATCCTTGCCTCTGTTACAAACGACTATGTTTAGGTGTAATGAATGCGGTTGTTAGTGTTACAATGTTGTTCCAGTGGAGTTGATTAAGTGATGTTGTTTTATTGTTGGCTTTTATTGTAAAAAACTATGGAGAGTATAGATCCTCTTCAAGAACTGTTCTTTGATCCTACTTTATCAATACAATTCTTTAAATTTTGAAAAAAAGTTATATTTGAAAGCAACATTTTCGAATATCAATTCACTCTTATAAGAAAATTCTTAAATCATTTCTAATCAATAATAATATAGTATTCTCCCTAATTCTTTTAAGTTGATATATCTTTTATTGACTTAGTTAACTATTTATATATATTTACTTCCAATTAAACTCTCCTAAATAGAATAGGTCAAAAATAATATCAAACCATAGTAATTCTCATATAAGATACTTTAATAATCCCCAAGTTTGAGAATTAATTATATAATCATCATAAGAAGGATATCCACATAAACACAAGTAATGTTTCATTCAAGAGCTTCATAATTAGGTCTATTTATTAAACATATTCTCTAATAATCACTCACACGTTTGTTTTAAGTTTCTTCATACCTTAATTTATTATATTAATTACTTTCTTCAAACATATTTCTGTAGTTTTATTATTCTCTCAATTTTCTTTCTTGACGAAACTATAATTAGAAATAATTTAAGAATAATTCCTAATTTTAATTTAAAGTTCATAATTATGATCTTATTATAATTTCAATTACATAATAGTTATTTGAGATATTTTATCTTTAATGTTTTTCATAAAATTTAATTAAAATAAATAAAGAAAATTTACCTTTATTGAATAAATCAATAATCTTGTACAATAATTGCAATCAACGAATTTTGGTTGAAAGGGAATATATTAACATATTATACAAGGTAGATATACGTTAAGTTGAGTTTTTGGTTGGGTGATTTTCATCCCTTTTTTGTCTCCTTCCTAAAATGGTCCCAATTATGTAGCACTTGTAAATAGTCCTTTCACATATTGATGAATGTCAACTCATTTATATCCCATTGCAATGGTCAAAATTGCAATTCATACCTCAACATTTCACAAATGGTCTAAGTAAATCTCTATCATTATCTTTGGTATCACTTTCCACTTTAATTGATATCTTTGGTATCATTATCATTACAGTTCACACCTCAACATTATTAATTGATACTCATTATACCCTTAAAATAGTGCAAAAGTTGTACGGGAGAAAATTTTAAAGGCTTACTTAGTTTTTTTTTGTTTTGTTTGTGAAACGTGTTATAAATTGCACCTTTTTTCAATTTTAAAGAAATGATTTTTAAAGTCACGCCAATATTTTATAGGTCCAGGTTGCCCAACTATATTGTCATATAAGCTACATTGACAATTTAGTTATTAGGAACTAATAAAAACCTAGTCCTAATATGGTTTAGGGTGCTACTAGTATTGTTTTGAAAATATTAAAATGTAATGTAATATTAAAAATAACAATAAATATTTACTTAGACATTTTGAAAAATGTTATAATACAATTAAGACCTTTGGATGGCATAATTAACTACTAGTTCTTTAATATTACTCTAGAGTTAATTTAATTAAGCTTGATAAACTAGGAGCCTAAAAACCTTCACAACTAGAAAATGTTTAATATATTGAATAGTCAAATAGCTTAGGAGTCTTTATGTAACTATCATACAGAGTTTTAAATTATGAAGCAAAACAATAATCTTGCAAATATGTTTACATTGTCCATAATTATTACATTAATCCATGATTTTAAATTTAAAACCTAACTATCAAATAACGACTTTTAGTTAAAGAGAAAACATTCTTAACTTATATTATGGCTTTTTACGCTACCTATGTGTAGGTGGTCTAGCATATTCTATTTTGTACTTACAAACTTCAATCTTTTTTCTTTTTTTTTTCTTTTTAAGTGTCATCTCATATCAATATGCTCTATTAGCTAGTTAAAGAGAAAACATTCTTATCTTATATTATGGCTTTTTACGCTACCTATATGTAGATGGTCTAGCATATTCCATTTAGTACTTACGAACTTCAATTTTTTTTTTTTGCTCTTTTAGTGTCATCTCATATCAATATGATTGAATTTTAATAAAATAGAAATGAATATGATTGAACTTTAATAGAATACACCCTAATTATATACTATAACGAAAGGATTAGATTATACGGTATAATTATGCATGATAGGTTAAGTCAAACTACTTTGATTTTCCTAACAATTAGGTGATCATTACATGTTGTAAGACTTCAACAAATAATTTTATTTTGTCTTTAATTCTCTAATTAAACAATTTATAACCATAGATATAATTATAATTTATAATCATTTCCAAAATATTATGATTATAACGGGTCACACATAAAGAGCAGTTAAAAACAGTAAAATCAATTTAAATTAAGTTTGTCTTAATTTTTAAGTTTAAGAAAGTTTATTGATCAAGTATGAAATATTTGATTTTATTAAGATTAAATTATAAATATAATTGCATTAGACTTCAACTATAAGTAGAAGTTTAATTTCAATTAAAAAGAAATCCTAAGTATGTATCTTTAAATAAGAAAAAATTAGGGAGCTAATACTCATGCCTTTTCCTCTCAAAATGTTTTTCTTTTTCTCAAATTTATTAATATTATTAAATGCTTAGTTTCTTGTTGTTCATATGCATTGAATTCCCTCCCCATGAGGGTTCGAGAGTTTGCAGCTTGGAGGCTAAACTCGTGAACAACTTATGGTTGACAATTCAAGAAGAAACTTCCATAGGATTTCTATTCAGGTATACTTTACCCTTTAATTTTTTATTCTTATTTTTCAAGTTATTTAATTGGAGTGATTTGATTGAAAAATTGAAAATTTTATTTTTTAATTGGGCCAATGATTTAATTATATTTGATTTTCCTATAATGGTATCAAAGCTTCCTTTAATTGTTTAACTTGATTAAAGTTGCTTGATTATTATTGATTTGATAAGTTTAAGGGTGAGAAACCTATTTTATAAATTTCTAAGACTAACTAGGGTTTTTGTTTCTTTTTCTACTTTTGGAATTTCAATCAAATTTTATGCCTACATAATTTTTGGTTTCTAAAAAGTATTTATTACATACTTTGCCTTATTTACAGATACTGGCTAGAAAACTAAGGCTATTTTCTTATATCTAAAAAAGTATAAAGCATGTCCCCTTAGTTTTAAGTTTATAGAAATGTTCTTGAATTTGGAAAAACTTAAGGATCTTAATAAATTGTTTAAAGTTCTAGATATTACATTTTGGTGATTTTGGATTGAATGTTAGGTTTTGGTTTACTATATTGCAATGCTTCTTCACTAGCAGTTATGCTAGCCCCTGGTGAATTAGCTTTCTTCATCACTAAAGATGATTGAGCCAATGACAATATTCGCCATTAAAAAGGGCAAAATTTTCCTTTAAAAAAAGAGCTAAATCTTTAGGATGATGATGTAAAGAAGAAAATATTGGACAAGATGGCGAAGCACCAATTATGGAAGGAGAACAAGAAATCTAAAGGCGACTGTGTAGAACCATCAAAGCTTAATGAGAGAAAACATTAGGGCACTTGTGAGGGGACAAATGCATCAGGCGTTTGACGCATCTGGCACTTGTATTACACACGCCTCACAGAAAGTAAGAGCCAGTAATCTCCGAATTTATTTTATTAACTTTCTATTTTAATACTTTATGTTTATTAAATTAATTTTTCTTAATTAAATTATTTTAAATTCTTAATAAAACTAAAAATGTTTCTAATTGATTGAAATTTGTTTTTTCAAAAGGGTAAATTTTATTAGGATTATTTTTTAAATTTAGTTTAAGTTTTCAAGAGTTAAATTATTAAATTAAATTAATTATCAAATTAATAATTAGAATCAAGAAAAGTTTTGAAGAATTATCTTTCATGATTAGATTATGTTAACAAGCTTATTGGACCTAACTTTGTGGACGAGATTCACATATTGAGAATTATCCTTAGATAAGAAAAGAAATTATATGTTCTTGTAACTATAATTCCATCATAGCTCAGTTCCAATGTCTTTGATGAAGTTTAAAAGAGATATTAACATCATATTGAAAATGTTGAGAAAGTCACATGTGTGATGTTGACTTGTATGTCTCTTGAGCTTTAGAGACAATATGAGAACATAGATGTTCATACTATAATTTTGTATATCAAGAAGTTATTTAGTTCGAAGAGTAGGGTGGAGAGGTATTAGACTTCTAGAGAATTATACCAATGCAATTTGGTAGAAAGATCTCCTGTAAAGTGACATATAATGAAGGTGGTTAACTATAATGAAAAATTGGGTCAATTAGGTTTTGTTATCGACCATGAGTTAAACATTGATTCAATACTTCTCTTTTATGAGCTTTTCACATTTTATTGTGAACTTTCATATAAACCAAATGGATATGTCATTGAACTGTAGAGATGTGTCTTAAGAAGGAACCTAGTAATGTTCTCATTATGGATTCTTCCAAGAGGAAAAAGGTTTTTAAGAAGAATAAGAATAAAAAATAGAAAGCTTCTACTAAAGTAGTAAAGCCAAATAGTAATGTAAAGAAGAAGAATAATGATAAGGCACATGTTTTCATTATGGATTCAATAGACACTTAAAGAGAAATGACAAAGCTTATCATGCTAGCCTGAAAAATAAGAAGCTTAAGAAAGCCACATCTTCAAGTATGTTTATAATTGAGATTAATTTTTCGATCCCACATTATTGAGTATTAGATATTGGATATGGTTCTAATATTTGTAACAACATATATATATTAATAAGGAGTAAATTATTGAGGAATTAAGTAGACAAAATTCATCTTATTTATGACATCGTAGTTAGATCATATTAATGAAACTATAATCAAAAAGTTACATAAAGAAGAATGTTTGATTCCTTTTGATTGTGAATCATATGAAACTTATAAAACTTATTTTTGGGCCAAGATGACCAAAATACTATTTAGTGGAAAGGGAATGCATGATAGTGAGTTACTAGAACTTATACATTCAAATGTATATGGCCCTATGTTTACTCGCACTAAAGATAGGTACTCATATTTCATTACATTCAGTAATGATCATTTTAATATTTATATGTATTTGATGAAATAAAAGTATAAATCATTTGAAAAGTTCAAAGAATTTATACTTGAAGTTAAGAAATAAATTAGTAACAGTATTAAGACAATTATATCTTATTGAGGTTATGAGTACTTAGACCATAAGTTTTTTGGTTACTTAAAAGAGGATGAGATTTTATCATAACAGACTCCACCTAAAATTTTATAATATAATGAAGTGTCTAAGATGGAGAAATCGTACTTTATTAGTTATAATACATTCAGATGATAGTTTATGCAATCCTTCTTATTTCCTTTTGGGGATATGCCTTTAAAATTGCTACTTACCTTCTGAATAAAGTTCAATCTAAATTGGTTGACAAGACTCTATATGAGATATGAAATGGTAGTAGATTAAACTTGTCACACCTAAATATTTGGGGATATGCTGTTTATATGAAATGTGCAATATATGATAAGTTTCAATCTAAATTAGATAAATGCAAAATTATAGTATTTCTGAAAGAGAGTATCATATATTAATTTTATCGTGCTCTTGTGTAAAAGGAGTTTGATTCAAAATGTGCTATATTCTTAAAAGAATATTTTATTCTTAAGGAGAGTAGTGAGAGTGAGGTATAACTTAGACAAGTTCAAAAGCTACATATTCACATCAATATAGAATATGAACCTCAAGTTGGTATATATGACGTACAACTAAAGGTTTAAAAGACATATAGTCTATGATACACTAATAGGATACTTCCCCCACTAAATTAGATTTATATATTAAAAAAAGGAAAGACAATATATTTCTCGTGGCATAGTACCATCTAAGGACGACGGTATACATATTGGATGCAAGTTAATTTTAAGAGAAAAGGATAAATGGTAATGTACTCGTAGACAAAGTAAAGCTAGTAACTAAAGGTTATAAACAAAAGTAAGGAGTTAATTTTGATGAAACTTTTTGCTAGTAATGATGCTTTAGTCCATAAAGATTTTATCGGCTACGGTTAAGAATGGAAATAGGGCTGGGTCAGGCCATAGGTTGATTAACAAGTGGATCGCCCCAATTTGTAGATATTGTTAAAGGCCAAATATATGAACAACTTGTGATTGATAGTTACAAAAAAAAAAAAAGTTTGGTAAGATTTTGAATGATATATATTTAACCCTTTAATTTTTTTATTCTTGTATTTCAAATAATTCAAATTAAAAAATCAATTGAGAAATTATAAAAGTTATTTTTCGACTGCATGATAACGATTGATTTTCCATAAATAACTTCAAAAGATATCTACCATTAAGCACAATCAAAATCTACATGTGAACTCAGTTAAACATAAATAAATAGATGATATAGATACATGTTTATCACTGATTATTAAGAACATAACATACACTGCCTCAATCAATTAAGTGTAATGAAGTTAGAATGGGTTGGAAGCAGAAAAGGAGCTCGGTCGTGGGTTGGTAAAACGAGAATAAACGTACACAAAACTACGTAATACTCTTCTCTTACTCATAGTCCAACCAAAAGATGTTTGGAAGTAAATTAACTTTAGCCATGGGGAAAAGCTGATCTAAAGTCAACATCTTTTGCTAAAGGGACGTTGTAGAGAAACAACAGAGACATAAACTTGAATTTCTTGCTTTCAGAGCTTGATCTAATCGTCGTAACTGTTAGTTAATGACAATTTTCGGTATAAGTACCTCGTAAATATTCAACGTTTCCAGAGATTATGGAGCGGCAACTTGTATTGCAAGCATGCAAGTACATAATGCATTTCCATTTCCCAGCAAAGCTACTTCTTTAGCTGTCAAATCTAATATTCGTGACTGTACAGTGTCTGGCTGTCTGTATGCTTTACAAAGCATTAATATGGAAATTCGGAATGGGACTGAACATTTAATGGTCATTAGTGCGACTAAAGCGGAACTCTGCTTTACTTAGTTATGAACAAAGGAAAAGGTATTTCACGGTACAAAACGAAATGATATCTTTTTCCACGTATCTACTATTTGGAAGCTATTGGACCTTTTATTTAACTCTAACCCAACTTTCAAATTTACTTTTCTTTTTAAGTTGGTATTCTCTTCTCGGGCTTTGGTAATGAGATATGCAGTACTTGATTGGTGTTTGAATCGAAAAGCAAGCACATGAACAGTGGCAAGAGCAGCTCTGAATATCGGAACAGGAAATCTTTTCTGGGAAGCCACAAAAGCAGTTCTGCTATTCTATTACTGATCAGTAGTTTCGAATGGTGTGTGGTTAAATTATATAATTGCCCCAATCATAGCTCTGCCAATTCATGCAGAATCCTTCTTTGGAAAAAGGAAGGAATAAAGATGACAATCAAGCATTTGGTGACCCCATTAGGCAGATAAGTTTGTGCAGGGGAAAACGTATGCAAGATATCTTTTTTTACAGATCCCAATACATATTTGGCCTTTCTAAAGTTGCTGCTGCTGCTCCGCAACTTGGACCAAAAACATGATTGAAATCTAGACATTGATTGTCTCACTTGGATTTTTTCTGCTTTTTCTTTTCTCAACCAATCCTTGTTAGCATTTGTCTGTTCAAGTTCCCAACAGGAAATTGAGCTTTGATTTTATTGAAAGCAAGGGAAAAAAAGTAGGTTATGATCTCAAGTTATTGAGTGAGAGAGAACACAGCTAAGGGTTGATGTTTGGATCATTATTGGATCACTGAAGACCAAAAAATTCTTATACAGCTTATGAGCCTTCGTCAATCATTAATAGCCCGTTTAGAGATTAAACAAATGTTGCTTTTACATGGGCATTTCAGATAATGTCTGTACTCTGTCCAAAGACTACAAATTCTTGCTTTCTCTCCCAACAAGGCAAAGAGCAAGTGCCCCTCATTGGCAGTAAAGAACACACAGAATATCTTTAGCTGTATCTTTATCAAAAGAAATTTCTTGCTTTATTGAATTTGAAAAGCAAAACACGCCTACATGTTTGAAATCAACCAAGTATAAGCTTGTTTATATGCTATCTTATTGCTTGTTCATGAGTCCACATTAGTCTCCCTTAGTCCGCACTCAAAGAACAAGTGCTCCCGCCTCATATTAGATAGTACTAATCCCATAGCCCATTGTGCTTCAGTTTTTCTTATCAGACAAACGAAAAAATGGCTACAGAAATCCAGCCACAATACCAACAACAACAGCCTCCAGTTGTTTACCCAACCACTGTCACAAATCAGCCATCTTCCTCCCACTCAAGTGGGTCTTTTGGGGCAGTCTTTATAGTCCTCGCAGTCATTGTTCTCATATCAGCAATCGCTTGTTGTCTCGGCAGGCTTTGCAATAGACGCCAAACCAAGCAAAATCCCACCAAGAACAACCAGAAGAATCCCACCAAGAACAACCAGAAAAATCCCACCAAGAACAACCAGAAAAAACCCACGAAAAACAACCAGCAAAGTCATAACGTTCGTCCCAAAGAAAGGGAAAGAGACATTGAGTTTGG
Source organism: Erythroxylum dillonii (assembly GCA_032467995.1). NCBI lineage: Eukaryota > Viridiplantae > Streptophyta > Magnoliopsida > Malpighiales > Erythroxylaceae > Erythroxylum > Erythroxylum dillonii. The sequence goes on along the minus strand of JANKYE010000001.1, from coordinate 4,636,857 downwards.
TTTTGATAAAGGATTCCCAACAGGGAGACCAGTTGGCCATGAACAACCTAGAGCACACAAGCCATCCGAAGATGGTGGAGCCAATGGTCATTTCAAAGTTGAAGCTTTTCCTGGTGACGTTGGTGAACAGTTTCCAGGTCCATGATTCCAGAGGATTCATGGAGCGTTATCTTAATCTTTATGTATGCTACTGTCTTTTGGCTGGACAACTCTATGAAAGACAAGGTTTAGCTTTTCCTTTTGCAGCTTTCAAATTTATAAAAATCGCAGCTTCTGTTATGCAACTTGTATTTGGAACTAGAATCATGCGTTATTCATAGTGTGTGCCAGCATAAAGTATAAGCCCCAAAATCCAATCTTAAATGCCGGCGAGGAAAGCACCTGCCCCAACATGTACTAAACTGTCCACTACTTGAGGAAACTTGGTTTTATAAGAACTTTGGTTAAAATGGAATGAATGAGATGGAGATGGTTCCATGCAAAATCCGATTCAGAATAGGAAATCACTATTGTCAGGTTCAGAACAAAAGTTATTTACATTATTGATAAAAATGTTCTTTCTATCATTCAAGGATTCATTTACAACTCTGAGGATAGAATTTGTTATATGAGCATCCTGGAGATTGCCTGACACTAATTTGGGAGTCTTTCACGACAAGCGTATCATCATACTGAATAGAAGTTCAACGCCCGTGACTGTTCGTTTACAAAGCTTATAAACACAAATATAAAATATTCAAATGAAAAAGAATTCACACCTAATTAACTCAACTACCAATACCATTAACTCTTTTTTTTTATCCTTTGTTTGAAATCCAACCTTTTGAGGTCAACCAAGATAAGATTTGAACGGAGCTGGGGTCAAGTTTTTAGTGAACCTTACGCTGCGTATGGTTGCTGTCTCTGATAATTGGAGACAGAACGGAACAAAAATTAAAGACACTAAGATGTTTGGTAGAGTATAAGATAAGCCTGATAAAGTTTTAGACTGGACTTAGGCAAATAGTTACATCAAGTTCTGGTTTTGTTTCAATGGGTGGGTTATCTTCGTCTCCTTCAAATGGTGCTTCTTAACCATATTATCAGAGTTTAATGGAAACATGTGAGTTTAACGCAATTCAATTCTCAGTCACCACTAACAACCCCTTGTTTGTCACTGCTACTTGAATTATTGTCACCAGTATTAGTTATCAATTACTATACTTTTGAGGGAAGAAAAAAAACTTAAAGTTGTTTCCTTTTCTAATAAATCAAAATAACTTTAATTATAGCTATTTGACTAATCTGATGATTACGATAATAAAACGAAATCACTGGTCACAGGGATCAAATCCTCTGTTTCCCAGTACTGCGCTGCTTCTATTTAACAAGATCCCCGTTTTATTCGGTCTAATAAGAAAACGCTGTCGTGCTTAAATCAAATTGGACAGATACTGTTAAACTTGGACAGACGCCTGGAGGACCCATCCACAGGTGCCGATATTGAGCCAAACAGGAGCCAGCTTTGAATTTCCAAAACCATTTTGTTAATCCTCAACGTTATTCCAAAGTCAAATACAAAACAAAAAATTTTGTTTTTTTGGTTTTATCCTTATTCTTATTGAGAACAAAATTTAATGATATTATTAACA
>JANKYE010000001.1:4602463-4617317 GCA_032467995.1 Erythroxylum dillonii | reverse complement strand
TTTAATGCAAGCCAGTGGTTGATTAAGAGAATAGGATTGGAGTAAGTATACTACCTAGCAATTAATGTATAGCTTGAGCTATCCAAGCCCAATTGAAGTGGTTCTTGCTTGGAATCGAATTAGAGACTTATGATTAGGGTTTTCAGTAAAGCTCATGTCACGAACCGTCGGGCTTCGGTAACGGGGTCCGACAACAAACATTCTTCTAAACATTTGTTACTTTATGTCTTAAGTTTCTATTGACACCAATGTTATGCAATTTGGTTTAGTATTTTAAAAATTGTCCCTAAATGACTACAGACTGTTCACAAACAGTGACAAATTCCAGATACTCAACTTCAAGCCAACTTTTGACACAATTAGTAACAGAATCAAATTCGACGCCTCTATGGAAGTTGGAGATATAAGTTTCTAGTTTACTCTGAATTTAAATTAATCCAATTTGGATACCTATAGGATAAGATATCGCTAAAATGTCAAAACCTATCCAGTAGAACTACTCATCTGAATCAGATTCCAACATGTATCAAATCTCAATTCTTTCTCATTTCAGTACACAATTGATCCATATCAAATATCGAACAACACATGTTATCACAGGTTAGAGAGGAGATGGGAAGTTTTGTGGAGAGAAGAAAGCAAATTGAATAAAAAGAGCAAAACAGAAAAGTTTCCAGTAGAAACTTGCTTCATCACCACCTAGGTGTCACTAACCCATAAGGCATGTGTCTTCTTGCATGTGTCACATGTGTCCTACACTTAAGCTTCCATTAGTCACACTTCCATTAAACCATGTTTCACTTAATGAATGCTGCCAAATGCCACAATTTTATTTGGTCACTTGTCACTTTATTAACTATGTCATTTGTTAATGTATCAACTATGCCAAATGTCACTAACTCATAGGCTTAATCATTTAAATTTTCATATACCAATTTATCTTGCCACTTGAAAGTTTTCTTAATCTAATATGCATTTAAATACCTCAATTCTCTAATGGCATCAATTAATTCCCATTTACTCACTATAATCCACTTGATCAAAAATTCAAGTCATAAGTCTTTCACATTCTAATCATATCAAAATTCTAACTCCTATCACACATGCACTTTTATAAACACTAACGATAACCTATCACAACTCGAATTTTAGGTAGTTTAGTCGGGCTACCAAAAAAAGAAAAGGAACCCTGTTCAAACTAGGGAAAGAAGAAGAATGAAGGATGAATCAAAAAGGTAGTCTCAGTAGACAAATGGAAGGAGATATGTGAAGGACAAAAGGTTCATAGAGTCATAGATCAAAGAAGTGTCCATGGCTCAGTGTAGAGAGAAGGGAGAGGAAAGTCGAAGTGAGAAAAGGCACGTCCTTATTCAATTATGTTGGTTATGTGGGTGGGTTTCCTTAATCCTAAAGTTTCTCAAACTTTACAATCAAGTTCAACATAATTAAATTATCTTTTTTTTTGTATCAATCGTTCTTCATGTGTGACCCGTTTGTTTCCTAAATATATTGATAATTGATATAAATTATAACACTAAATCATAATCAAGATTGATTAAGTAAATTAAAATCCTTTAATTTATCTTTAATTTTTAATTAAATAATTTATATTCACATATCAAGACTGACATCTAGCAACATATAATTACTACTAACATATTAGGAATTTTAAAGTAGTTTTGACTAATATTTTTGTACATCATTTTTTTGTATAATTCAATTCTTTCATCACATAATGTGCCAATTAAACACAAAACATGATTAATATCTACTCTCTTTTAGTATAATCATATTAGTTATCCACCATTAGTAATTGATTATATTAGGAACAATTGAAAACTATTTTAAAAGTATCATTCTACTTTGACAAATGATTTTCCAAGTCAATACAAATCACGAATAACAAAATATTTTCCTAATCAATTTAGAGTAATAAGTCTTATATTGATTACTCACTTACCTTTATATAGTTCATGTTATATCTAATAACTATTGATTAAACAATGTTTGACAAGGATAGGTCATAAACATTAACAAAACATAACAATCTCTATAAAACACGTTAAAAATCTTATGTAAAAGGATTACTTATGTTATTGTAAAATTTTATAGACATACAAGTAATATTTTAATTAAAATTCTTATATGAAATCAATTTAATGAAGTTGTTTTCTAACAAACACTCACATGTTTATTTAAGTATTTTCATACTTTAATTTATAAAATTAACTACTTTCTTCTCAAATAAAAAACATGATAAGGGTTAACGTTCAATTTCAATAAATACAATGAATAAAAATAATATATAAGTGTAATATAAATATTATAATTAAGTTGTCGTCATAATTTCATTTGATATATACATATATTTTATAAACTTTATCTTATATATTAGTTGATTAAATGAATACATGGAAAATAATGAATAATTTTAAATAATTATATTGCAAAAATTATAACAAACCGATATAAGCCAATAATTTCACCTGCCACACTTAATTTGTACTAACACTGATCCGAACTCCACCTGTTGCATCACATGAAATTCTCTGTCATAACGGTGTTCTAATTATATTCTAATCATTTTTTTAGATATTTATATAAATTTTATATAAATATATAAATAAGATTTAATAAAACATAATAAAAATTTTTATCGCGTACCATCCGTGAACCACCGAGGCTGACACCACACCCGTACGCAGAGACTGTCATTGCTTCATAACGCTGCAAAATTCTTTCATGTTAATCCTGACAAGTCCAAAACCTTGCTGATTTATGCCATGTCAAAGCTCCCGTTCCCGTCGATCCTTACGTAGATTGCAAATAGTGAGTCACTCATTTCTCCACTTTTCTCAGCACAACGATTCAATTCATTTATCATTAAGACTGACTACAGAGCTGGGAAATCTTAGGTGCTGAATAAATTAAACTTCAAATGCATAAAGTGCCAAGAATAGACAAGGCTGTGTTTGATTTGAAAGTTTGCTTTTCACTTTCTTCCTTTAAGCTCACTTTCCTTCAATTGCAGATGTACTTTCCAATCGATTAAAGTACTAAAGGTGATTAGACAGAATGCAATAATGGCAGTGGCAATTGTTTCTTGTATTAAGTGGAGGGATCACATGCTAGCCTAGATGAAATTTTCATATTAATTGTGTACTGTGAATGAAGATGCTTCTCTGTTTTCTAGGAAAGATCCGGAATTGTACGGTGAACTTGCCAAAGGCCAGAGTCCCAAGGTTTGTTTGTGCTTTATCAAGTGATAACATTAATGCAAAGCTTTTAATACTACATAAATGTCTGTTGCAGTTTTTGGTATTAGCTTGCTCAGATTCTCGAGTATGCCCCTCTCATATCCTCAACTTTCAACCAGGAGAGGCCTTTATGGTCCGAAACATTGCCAACATGGTCCCGCCATATGATCAGGTTGTGCTTAATTAACACTTTGACATTTAGTTTATCGGCGCCTTCGATCACTAACTCCTTGGGGAAATGATAATAACGAGATGTACTTTTCTGAGCATATCCATAGGTTATTAAACATATTCTGAAACATCCCCATTAGTTCACTCTGGGAGACTGGGACACATTTGCTGCAAGACTTTTAATATTCACTCAGTTTTCGTTCTGTGTGCCAATAATCTTATTAGTGGAACATATAGTTATTTATCTAGTATACTTTTCAGTTAAACAATCTACTGCAATAATCCTAAAGATTATCTGTTTTGACTTTTTTCCTGCTTCAGACAAAGTACTCTGGTGTTGGTGCGGCCGTTGAATATGCGGTCTTGCATCTTAAGGTGAACGCTTTTTTTGGCCCTTCTTTATGACATTTACTTTTGTCACATCTCTTAATATATATGGCTGCTTTAATAAATTCTTTGAAATGAAGGGGCTCCTCCATGTTCACTGTTGGTGGACGAGATGCGAGTCTAATCTTCATGCACGCCTTACAAGCAGTGCTGTCTACTGACTGAAATGACTCATACCCACCCATTTGCATCATTCAATTAATTTTCTGAACACCTAACCAAATTCAGTCCAGTAATTTGGGAAAGATGAAATCGTGATCATATCTTAAGTTCATGGATTAGAAGCCAGCTACTTGTCCAGTTTCTTCTCTTCCCAAACTTATATCATCAACTTCCTGTCACATCTACATGGCTATGGAATCAGGTTGAGAACATTATGGTCGTTGGTCACAGCCGCTGTGGTGGTATAAAGGGGCTCATGTCCATTCCAGATGATGGGACCATTTCCAGGTACCTGCTCTAAAATCATGCAGGATTTGTGATTATCTAACTTTAAAGATGTACTTCGTTACCTTCCAGTGCCGTGTTAATGGGATACTCATCTCATTTTTATGTAATGGGTGCATACATCTCTTTCAGATAACCTTTTTCTTTGTGGATAGGTATTAATGTGCTGTACGATGTATTATTTCTTAGGTATGCCATATTCTTGACGGAATCTAGAAAGCCTACAAAAACATGAATAGTTTCAATCTTATACTTTTGGTAAACGTAGCCACACAATAATTGCTTCCCTTTCCCTGGCATGTTTCTATCTTTACGTCAATTGAAACTGGGCCACAAGGATCTCTTTCTCGCTTCTTTCACGCTAAAACGCCAAAATAGTTGGAAACGAATAAACAACTTTCCAGAAAGAACTTTTGAGGAACATGTTGGCCATAACTTTAGAGCGCACCCTGATGATCTTTCTTAAAGTCATTAAGAATAATTACCTAAAATGGACCAAAGCACATGTTGCTATGGTCTTAAACTGATACAGTTTAGTAATATCATGCTTTTCTTGTTGCACTAGGTGGATATATTTGATTTGGATCTCTGTAGATTGACACTGTATTAGATATTTTTCTATGACTGGAATGAAAGCTGTTATTCATTAAAAGAACAGCTATACCAATGTTTGTGCACGCCATTGAAACAAACGTTTCTTTTGGTGAAATATTCAGTGATTTCATAGAACAATGGGTGAAAATGTGTTCAACCGCGAAGTCTAAGGTGAAAACGGAATGGAATAGTTTAAGCTTCGAAGAGCAATGCTACACCTGCGAGAAGGCAAGTTGCTCAATATCCCTCTATATTAAATTGATAAATTGTTCTTTTAAATACTATATATATATATATATAACTACTCCAATCCGTTTAGATGCTTTCTAAAGGTATCTTAAAGCGACTAAAACTAGTATGCATTGTTTCCGTTGACCCAATGCAGGAGGCTGTGAATGTATCACTGGGAAACCTATTAACATATCCATTCGTGAGGGAGGCAGTGATTAAAAACGCTCTAGCACTGAAAGGTGCTCACTACGATTTCGTGAAGGGAAGTTTCGAGCTTTGGGATCTTGATTTCAACATCATACCTTCTGTAGCTGCATGAGCTTCCAGGATTTGTCATCCGTACGCTTCTATTTTCAGTGCAATTTGTTCACCCCTGACCAATAATGCTTGACAAGGAACGTTGCTCAAATAATTACTTTTTCAATTTTTCTTTTTGACTTGGATTGTTGTACTCTGTTAACAATGGAAGGACTAATGGTTGAAATGGAGTTCTACTGAAATTTCGGGAATATGATCTAAGGTTTCTAGTGCAGTTAAACTGTAGCACCAGTTGAGGAATTTCTTAATTCATATAAAAAGTAAATGAACTTGTAGAATTTTTGTTAATTGGGATTTGGGCAAATTGCATCCAAATATACTGAATCCTGAAAATGACACTTATCGATTATACCAACAAAACTCAGGAGAGTATCCATTGGTAGATTTCATTAGATCTGTGCTACTGAAGTTGAATTGGTCCCAGTAAAAGAGTACCAACAAAACTCAGGAGAGTATCCATTGGTAGAATTCATTAGATCTGTGCTACTGAAGTTGAATTGGTCCCCGTAAAAGAGTGCTGATTCCGCTCCAAGCAGCTCGATCAACGGCGTTCCTCCAATTGATGTCTCAGCAACAGTAAAAGGGTTGTCTTTTGTCATAATAAAGTTGTTGTCTTCATGAAGAAAATCGGAGTTCTTGGACAATCCGTACCTTATTTCTTGGTTTTCAATTGAAAGTTTCCTTCTTGAGGAGATCACAGCTCTTTTCACCTGCTTCTTTAAACCCAGCTTTTTGCACAAATGGGTATTCCAGTGATTCTTTACCTGATTGTCTGTTCTTCCTGGAACTCTGCCGGCAATTAGAGACCACCTTCATTCACATAGATGGAAGCTTCAGCATTTATTAGGAATCTCGTTCTGGTTATACTCGAGGAAAAGCATTAATTCAATCGTCAAATGCATGTTTTCTGAAATTTCTTGTTAGACCTTTTCTTTTCTTTTTAGGGACCTCCAAGTTGAGTCTTACAGATTCCAGGAGAAGACTATCTTAACTAAACAACTCGTCTCCTAGTCTAGTAGTCTAGTAGCAAGAGAGTGTACATCAATGACTAAAGAAGGCACCTTAAGAGATAAGGGGAAAAAAAAAACAGGAACATGTATACACAAGAACCTATTTCCCAGGAGATTATGGAGTCTGATGATGAGGTCATCTTCCTCCTCCGAGAAGCCTCCGCGTTTCACATTGGGGCTCAGATAATTCAACCACCGTAGCCTGCAACTCTTCCCACACCTCTTCAAACCTAAGATCACTCAACCACAATCGGTCACCACATAGTACAAAATGTGATTTAGGAAATAAATGACATCACTAACACACCGCAGAGAAAGAACATTGCTTTGTTTTTTTACGCGATTTCCAGATTTTACCAGTTATATTGGAAATACGATTCCATCGGCCTCTCCCATGGACCCTTATGTATTCCAACAGAATCCGGTCCTCTTCTTCTGTCCATAGCCCTTTCTTGTACTGATCATGATTCTTTGTCTTCATTCTCCTTTTCCTTCAAGTGAAAGAAAGTCACGGAGAAAAGAGATTAACCAGCAGCCTAGAATTTTGGGAAGTTTTGTATGTTTGGATTCTTGAATTTTCGCAGGAAAGGTTATAGCTTGTTTAAAGTTTCCCAGGGCCGTAAGTATTATAGCGTGCATAGGAATACGAGTAAATGTTGTGCCGAGTGCTTCATAGCATTTAATTTTGTCCTCCCATTGACATCATACAGATTTCATGTACACAATCTGTAGCTAACTGAAGCTTTTATCATTCATGATGATGGCCTGCCCATGTCTCCCTGACAACAATTGTTGAATTAGTTAATGTTCATTTCTAAACATTTTGGCTTCAATACTCCAGTTAGTTTTCAAGAGTTGTAAAATGAAGTTGGTAAGTTAGTTTTCTGGAATTAGAAAACTGTAAAAGGGCAAGAGTAAAGAACAAGTTGGCAAGAAATGTGGAGTCTTCTGTCTTCTGTCTTTTATCTCTTTTTTCTTTTTTTATAATCTCTTCACTAAATTTCAAAGTCTTTACGACCCTTCCAGTGTTTTAATGGAGACAGCGGAGCTCGTTAATGACTCGGCGAATGTTGTGGACAGCAGGGCTGAAGTTGTTTTATTTTCTGTACTTCTTCGGACCTCTTGTCCCTACTTTTTTAACCACTCAGCTACCTCTCATTCAATATTTCTAATCCTTAGAAGGTTTTTTTTTTTAAAAAAACAACTAAAGAAAATTACAACACGATTAGCGGGAAATACAACTCGGACAAATCTTTCAGGAGGAGTAAGTAGTACTCGATAGATGTAGAAGTTAACAAATGGACGCCTAAATCAAAATGTACTACATAAGTCGCGAGCCAGCCAACACATTTATTACTTTCTCGAAAGATATGCCAATGAATAACAGTTCAATTGCGAGCAAACAACTCGTGAATCCCCAAGACTAAGGGGTTAGGCGTCCGAGCGCGAATATCAGCGAAAGATAGTAGCGCGATCACTTCTATAGAATCGACTTCCAGTTCGATCCAGCGGTATCCCAAATCTCACGCGAGATTCAGGCCTGAAAAGACTCCCCAGAATTCTGCAGTTAAAGCTGAGCACCGGTTATGTGTGGAACCTCCAATCCAATTGTCGGCACTATCCTGTAACAGTCTCTTGAAATAGGCTGAGGACGCAGATGGTTTGCAAGCTTCAGCAATGTTCAACTTGATCCAATCAGGCAGAGGTTTGATCCAACTGATGAATCTGTCTAGGCGAAGCCAAGCAATAGGATACGAGTGACGGGTTGGATCGGTGGCCTGCCACACTCTTGAGAAGGTTTGCTGTTTGGTGAGAGGGGAAAATTCGGAATCAGAAGCAAATGTTCCATCAACTTTGATTGAAATGCAACCAATTGTGGATTACAGTCTAATTCATGGCTTTTACTATTTGATGCAAAGACTGGCACACATGACTGTCCCTTTCTTGTCTGTTTCTCTCGTAATTCACAAGGCATTGTCGTAATTGCAGTACTTGGCCCTTTTCCACGTTCTACAGCTTCTATTGTGGTAACTATTGTCAGATCATCCCCAGCTTTCACTGCTATTGTAGTTTTGAAGAAAGCTGCTGTTAGAAGTTATTACGTGAAAGCAACACAATTTGATTGCAATAAGAGAGTTGTCAGATTCCACATCCAAAATAACCCTTTCAATGCTCAAAACGATTTTGCATATTGAACATAATTTTTTAAACATGGACAGAATTGAACGGCATTATTTTGGACAGAAAACCCGAATTCCTAAAAAAGTATAATACACTAAAAACAAGCCTTTTAATAATTTTTTAATGCATTACAAATTTATCAGATGTATGCGTGTGTCTATATATATATATATATAACTCCAGTTTTTGTCTTGTTTGTAGTTTTTACAATGTGGTAAACGATTGCCATCCACCCCTTGTAAGATTTAAAATACATTGCACAAAGTCCTCATCAATAGAGCTTTTTCTTGTTTGTTGTCTAGTACTTTTCCACTAACCCAATCTGCTTTAATTGTTTCCTTAGCAACACGGTTTTGGATCCTGTTCCTTTCTGGGATCTGTCTTGGATAATAGTTTAAGCAAAAGTAGAAGGAACAAGCACAACGTGAACCTGTTTCAAAGGGCAAAAGTTTCTGCTCCAGTTGGATATGAGGACAGGAGTCCTAAGTCAGGAAACATCACCATAGAATATACTTTCCACAAGGTTTTAGTAATGACTCTTGTAGTTCTAGTCCAGAGGGAGCTCATGGAATGGGGTGAATCACAACCTTTCCGGTAGCTCGATTTGTTTCAATGTAAGAGAAGGCCTCAGCAACCTGAGAAAATGGGAACGGTCCCTTGGGATCAACTATGGCCTTTACCTTTCTGCTCTCCAAATAAGGATTCAGTTTCTTTAGAACAGCTCCATTGGAGGTAACCACAAATCTGAAACCAGGTGGTGTAACCGCACCAGTTAAGGCCACTACACTTCCTCCTTCTTTTATAGCTTTCACAGCTCTATCACATTGCCCTGCCATTTATTGTATCACACCAATCAATCACGGCAAGAATTCAAGACCTAATTCATGTATACTAAGCAAGAGGTGCAAAACAACAACTTCTTTGCAATTTATATTATATATCAAGTCAGTGCATGAGATGTTTAATGTTCACAATCTGCTAATAATAGACTTGCTTGGACCTAACATTTTTAACTTTTATCAATGTGGATACATCGTTGAGATCGTCTTAGCTTACCAATAGCATCATAGACGACATCAAACTTTTCTGGCAAGTCTTCAAAATTCTCCTTTGTGTAGTCAATGGCCAAATCAGCTCCTAAACTTTTCAGGAGTTCCAACTTTCCAGTGCTTGAAGTTGCTGCAACTTTGGAGGCACCAAAAACATGTTTTGCCAGCTGCATCAGTACCATCCAAGAAAAAAATGAATAAAGAAAATAGTTAGCAAGTGTTCATATTCGACAGACATGCTTCTTTGTGATTATACAGTAAACAATGAATTCATTTGTACATAGCTTCTGAATCTTGTAGAATGAACTAGTGAGGTCAATCTGGTGTTAAGGTATGCATATATGGAGAAAAGATATAAATGGAGGAACAATTGTATGCATATCGCATAGAATTACATACCTGAATCACCAGGCTTCCAACTCCACCAGCACCATTGAGAACAAGAATGGATTTACCAGCGGAGAAACCTGTCCTCTCCAGGCCTTCATATGCCGTCTCAATTGCAAGAGGGAGCGCAGCAGCCTCGACAAAATCCAAATTCTTAGGTTTCAGGGCCAATAACTTCTCTTCAACTGCAGTGTACTCTGCAAAAGATCCAAACTGTTTAGGTCCTTCCAAAGCCTTCTCATTGATGTCACCATATACTTCATCCCCCTCTTTAAGCTCTTTCACTTGACTACCAACCTTCACCACTACACCAGCAACATCATACCCTGGAACAGTCTAAATGCAAAAGTTGAATGAATTATTTTAGCTGATATTATACATTCCTCATTGTTTTCACTTTTAATTCCAACTATTTACTTGATGGAATATAGATTATTCCAAAAAAAAAATTTCTTTTCTAGCTCTTATGCTGATTCATGGTGGATAATAAGTATGTTGAGCAAAAATGACAAGCCACTTTTGAAAATTTTGGATAAAACATGTGAATAAGTCCAAAGTCACCACCTTCACAGTGGGAATTCTGTTGAAGGCCAGAAGCACGATACGATTGTTCTTTTACGGTTGCAAACCAAATTTTAGTTTCTCCACTTGTTTACAAACGATAATCAATTTAGATAACATTTTCTCAGTTACCAATCAGATACAACACTAAAATACTTCAAATGATAGAGAGGTGATACCGGAAGTGGAGAATCAGTGGCCTTGAACTTGCCCTGCCTTCTCTTGGCATCAACAGGGTTAAGAGCAGCAGCAACAACCTTGACCAAAACCTGGTCCTCTTTCACTTCAGGCACCGAAACTTTATCATCAAACCTCAACACATCCACGCCACCATATTCACCATAAACCCAAGCCTTCATTTCAGAAGGTATTGAGGACACTGTTACGGCTTCTGCTGACACAGGGGCTGCCTGGGAATTTGCAGAAATTCTAAAAGTATTGCGGGAAGGCAAAGAGCTTTGCTTTAGTTTGTTTGTTTTCCTCTTGATATTTTCTGGGAAAGTGAGGAAAAATCCCGGAGAAAATCGAGGGGAGAGGTTGGTCGATAGAGAGTGAAAGGTTCTGAGCTTGCAAGTTGTGGCTGTCGATGTGAATGTGGCTTCCATGCTTCCAACTGTTGAACTGCTTATCACTTCTAGTAATCTCTTTGCCTTATATAGCTTACACGTATTAACGAATAGCTTTTTGTGCTCTAAATTTCTTTACCAAGTGGAGTTAAAAGATTCAGATTGGACATAAAATTCGTAACTCTATTTGTATCGAACAACCTCTAAAATGTAAAATTGGCTTTCCACTCAGCTTTCATATGCAGTTTATACTTACTAAGAATGCGGGAGGTAGCGTTAGAGTTAGTAGTTAGACGTCCTAATAATCTATATACATGTATATTATAGAAAAATAAAAATGCGGGATGTTATTATATATCCCTTGTAATTAATGTTGAGTAACTTCGGATAAATATAAGAGGACTCTTCTAAGCTTTTTAGCAAATACAAGAAATGGTGTATGTAAAATAATGCTAAGCTTAGAGACCTAATTTCCTTACATTCCTTGTTGTCTTCTATCAAAATAACGGAAGGACATGACGGTTCGCAGTGAAAGGATATGAGGTTTTAAAATAAACTGACACGACCTATCTAAAAGAAAACTAACAAATAACAGTCTCCCACTTGGATCGTAGATGTAATCTAAAAGTCATAAAACTTCCATTTAATTAAAGAAATCAAATGTACGAATCATGACGATAAGTCCTCTAAATGTGAGTATTATCTTTCATGTATCACGATGCATCTTATTTCTTATGCCACTTTATCTAAATGAATAAACCTTTATGTTTATTCTAGGTCTATAATAGTTGTGCGTCTCAAAATAAAAATGTGCATACCAGAATGAGAAAAAAAAAACTAATTAATAAGAGTTTTGTGAAAGTACATACATAAGTCACGTAATGGAACCAAGTCTCATTCTAGCAACATGTTCCTTAAAACTCTTTGGTGGCATGATCGACAATCATTAATTCAGTGTGAATGTGTTGAATGATTACTTTATTCTCTTTGACATGTTCCTTAATGGCCAAATATTTAATATCGATGTGTTTACTTTGATTACCACTCTTGTTGTTTTTGTAAAAAAAAAAACTGTAGTTGAATTGTCATAACACATTCTTAATGACTTAGAAATAGAATCCATAATTCTAAGCCCAGATATAAAACTCTTCAACCATATACCATGTGATGTAGCCTCAAAACAAGAAACGAACTCAACCTCCATGGTAGAAATAGCAGTTAAAGTCAGCTTTGAACTCCTCTAGGATATAGCTCCACTGCCAAACATAAATACATATCCAGATGTTGACTTTTATGAATCAACACAACCAGCAAAGTCCGAATCCGAGTAGCTAACTACTTCGAGATTATCAGTTCGTCTATACATAAGCATGTAATCTTTGGCCCCTTGAAGGTACCTCATCATCTTTTTAGTAGCTCTCTAGTGATCTATACCTGGGTTATTCTGATATCTTCCTAATATTCCAACAACAAATACAATGTCAGGTCTTATACAAACTTGAGCTTACATTAGGCTCCTTACTGCAGAAGCATATGAAATATTTTTTATTTGTTCCCTTTCAACCTCATTTTTTGGGCACTGGTTCAAATTGAACTTATCACTCTTCACAATAGGTGCTATACTCAGTGAACAATCTTTCATCTGAAATCTTTGTAAGACCTTACTGATATAGGTTTCTTGGGATAAATTTAAAATGTATTGAGATCTGTCCCTATGGATTTTAATGCCAATGACATAAGATGTCTCACATATATTCTTCATATCAAAATTCTTAGAAAGGAACTGTTTTATCTCATATAGCAAACCTTTGTCATTTGTGGTGAGTAAATATCATCCACATATAGAACAAGGAAACAAATTTTACTACCACTAACTTTCAGATATATGCATTAATCCATGATATTTTCTTCAAAACCATATGAAGAGATGATATCATGAAATTTCAAATACCATTAACGGGATGCTTATTTCAACCCATATATGGATTTCTTAAGCTTACACACCAAATGCTCACCATCACTAAAAGAGAATCCTTTCGGTTGTTTCATATAAACTTCTTCCTCTAAGTCTCCATTTAAGAACGTTGTTTTCACATCCATTTGATATAGTTCCATATTAAAATGGGCAACCAATGCCATAATCAATCGTAAGGAATCCATTTTAGATACAGGAGAAAAGGTTTCTATGTAATTGATTCCTTCTTATTGAGTAAATCCTTTGGCAACAAGTCTAGCTTTATATCTTTTAACGTTGCCTAATGAGTTCTTTTTTTGTCTTAAAGACCCATTTACATCCAAAACCTTTGCACCATTAGGCAAATTGACAAGATCCCGAACTTTGTTAGATGCCATAAAATTCATCTCATTTATCATAACATTGTACCACAATTGAGATTCATTGCAACTTGTGGCTTGTGAAAACATTTTAGGGTCATTTTCGGCTCCAATGTTATAGTCAACTTCTTGTAAATATAGAATGTAATCACTAAGAATTGCTAATTTCCTTTCTCTAGTTGATCTTCTTAATATTGTATTAGCACCCTCCTAAGGAGGAGCTTGTACAACTTGTTGCTCAATAACTTGTGGTGATTGCTAAATAATCGGAGCTACTAGATTGTCATCAGCAGCTTGTGGAACTTCAATGATTGGTTGTTCACCTCCCATTTGAATTTGGGGGATGCTATGAATAACAATCAATCTATTACTTGAAGTAGGAGTTTGTATTTCACAATGATCCTTCTGAAGAACTAAGTCCTAAGATTGATCACTCCCACTAATCAAGTCATTCTCAAGAAACTTTACATTTCTTGATTCCATAAACCTAGTACTATGAGATGGACAATAAAATCTGTACCCTTTGGACCTTTTAGGGAGTTTAGAGTTGCTAAGCATACTCCGCACCATGTCTAATAATGTTCAATTTCTTCTTTCTGCTACACCATTTTAGTTTAGAGACCTAGGCATGGTGTATTGAGTTATTATCCCATACTCTTGAAGAAACTTCGCAAATGGACCAAGTGCTTGTCCACCCTCAATGTATCTACCATAAAATTCATCACCTCTATCTGATCCCACGATCTTTATTTGCTTACCACATTGTTTCTCCACTTCCATTTTAAATACCTTAAAGGCATCTAATTCTTTGTTCTTGTTATGAAGTAAATAAAGATACATATATCGCGAGTAATCACCTATAAATAAGATGAAGTATTTCTGACCATGTAAGTCCATTTTTGGACAATAAAATCTGTATGTATGATCTCTAATATGTCTTAACTCCTCTTAGCACCTTTCTTTTTCATGTTGGTCCGCTTTCCCTTTATGCAATCCACCCAAACATCAAAATCAGTAAAATCTAGAGGATTAAGTACTCCATCATTCTTTAGTGTTTTATTCTTTCGAGGGAAATATGTCCCAATCTTCGGTGCCACAACCTAGAGAAATGTTCATTCATAACACATCTTTTAATACCAGCATTACTATAGACATGCATTGTATTGTGAAAAACATTTTCTTACAAATTAATTCAGAAAAGACCATCAATCATTGTACCATTCCCAACAAGATTAGATTCATGATACAACCAGTTGATGTATTTAAAAAGTTAAAGGAATATCCTATAGGTATAAGTTTTGAAACTGAAATCAATTTTCTTGAGAAACTTGGAATATAAAATGTTCTTTCCAAATTCAAAA
>JANKYE010000001.1:4557556-4585254 GCA_032467995.1 Erythroxylum dillonii | reverse complement strand
CTTTTTAAATCAATTTTGGTGAATATACGAGTACCATGCAACTCATCTAGCATATCATCTAATCTAGGAATAGGATGACGATACTTTATAGTGATCTTGTTGACCGCTCTACAGTCCACACACATCCTTTAATTTCCATAGGAAGGTGATACTTTACAGTGGTCTTGTTGACTGCTTTACAGTCCACACACATCCTTTAATTTCCGTCTTTCTTTAACACTAAAAGAATTGGCACAGCACAAGGACTCATGCTCTCCCACACATACCCCTTTTTAAGCAATTTATCCATTTGCTTTTGTAATTACTTTGTCTCCTCTAGATTGCTTTCATAAGCTGGAGGATTAGGAAATTGAACTCCTAGTATCAAGTCAATCCAGTGCTCAATCCCTCTTAAAGGTGGTAGTCCATGGGGTACCTTTTTTAGGAAAAACATTATCATAATCCTGCAACAAGGTCACAAATGCACTAGACAAATTTAGGTCAAGGTCAGCGTTAGTAAACAAAGTTTATTATGAAGTATTTATACCCCTTTGAAAAGAAGAAACCTTAAATATGTAAAAAGCCTTTAAAGATGGGCCTCCCACCAAATTAACTAAAACCCAACTAATATTACTAAAATATAACCCATTAAACCTAAAAGGTTTAAATTAAATAAGTTGAAAGTTAATAAAAGTCGATCTAACTAAAACAAGCCCAAAATACAAGTAGTGGGTTACCCAAAGCTATGCTTATAACTTAAAATAATTAATTAAACAAGAATGAAAGTCTTCATGCACATTCCGCTCAAATTGATCAATTATGATGCCATTGTCCCTCATTGCCTCTTGAGATTCCATGCCATCTATAATTCGACCCATGTAAGATTGAAGTGTTACTTTGAATCTCTTAATCTTGTTATTGGTCCCTTCAGCATTACTAGCTCATTTTTAGTTTAATATCTCTTACAAAATACCATAGTCATGCTCATATCATTGATGGAGTCATATTTCCAATATTATTGGTAAAAAGCTGTAAATTGCATAAACATACTTACTAAGCAATTTTCTTTTTCTGTGGTGTTTTAGTGATGGAATTTAGCTCTTAATTGCATTTTGTACTATGTGGTGACGGATTTTGGTTGAGTGATCTTAGGTTTAAAAAGGTATGGGAAGAGTTACAAGTTACAGTGGTTGAATCATCTAAGCTCCAATGTGAAACGCAGAGGCTTCTCAAAGGAGGAAGATGACGTCATCAGACTCCATAATCTTCTAGGAAATAGATTCTTGTGTGTACATACTTATGATTTTTTTCTTCTCTTATGGTGTATGTTTTTTTTTCTTCTCTTATGGTGCCTTCTTTGGTCATGATGTACAATCTCTTGCTAGTAGACTAGTAGACTAAAAGATGAGTTTTTTAGTTAGTCTTCTCCCAGAATCTCTAAGATTCAACTTGGCGGTCCCTAAAAAGAAAAGAAATGGTCTAACAAGAAATTTCAGAGAATATGCATTTGATGACTGAATTAATGTTTTTCCTTGAGTATAACCAGAACAAAATTCCTAATAAATGTTGAAGTTTCCATCTATGTAAATGAAGGTGGTCTCTAATTGTCAACAAAGTTCCAATTACCTAGAATAACAAACAATATAGAGTGAATTACATCCACTTAT
This sequence comes from Erythroxylum dillonii, assembly GCA_032467995.1. Taxonomy (NCBI): domain Eukaryota; kingdom Viridiplantae; phylum Streptophyta; class Magnoliopsida; order Malpighiales; family Erythroxylaceae; genus Erythroxylum; species Erythroxylum dillonii. Next base: position 4,583,608 of record JANKYE010000001.1, on the reverse strand, counting down.
CCTTATAGCAATTTATCTATTCATACTCCAATTTTAACAAAGATTGACACATATAACCCTAAGAAAACATTCGGATTCAATGATTTCTTAGTTGGAATCTTAGGCTTTCAAGAACCTATATGGAAAGAATGACAACAAGCATTATTGGTGCTAAATAGTTCATTTTTTCTAGAAACTAAGTATCATCAAAATGGAAATGATGATCTTGTTCACAAATAATATTGGTAACACACACCATTTATTGAATATTGCTAAGAGTCAATTGAAAGCTAATCAATAGCAAAAGTATAATGACCTTAGATCTACCCAACTGTAGGAGTTGGAAAAGGATGCTCTCCATAATTTCTCTAAAGCTCTCTGATTTAATTACTCCTTGATGAGTCAGACATCTAAAAAATTTGTTTCGTTAAAAAATGGAGATAAAAATACGTCTATATTCCATAAAACCATTATTGCTAGAAGAGCATCAAATATAATTGTTTTACTAAAGGTTAATGACTCTATGTTGAATTCACATGTTAAATTGGTTGAAGGAGCCTTTAATTATTTTTCTAAGCTATTGAATAAGCCTTTTGGAGCTCACTTCTCTATTACTCTACTTAAGCAAGTTATGTAAAGAGGTTTATCATCTTAGGAGGCTAATTTTCTTTCTCAACCATTTACCACTTAAGAGATTGAGGTAACTTTGAAATCTCTACACCCTTTTAAAACACCCTGCTCTAATGGCTTCAATATGAACTTTTTCATCAAATCTTGGCCACTTATGAGGAATTTGGTGATAGAGGTTGTTACAAAATTTTTCACTAAAGGTTCTTTATTAATAGAGATTAAGAAGACTTTTATTACTCTTGTTCTTAAGAGTGGACAACTTGCTTAGTTTTCAAACCTTCTCCCCATATCTTACTACAATTCCATATACAAGTTAATCTCTAAAATCTTAGTGCATAGGGAGCTTAATACCTAGGAGGGTTATTGGTAATAACATCTTACTGCTATAGGAATTGAACAAACTTATGCAAAGAAGAATGGTAGGGTGGGTTTTGCATAAAAATTGACTTAAAGAAAGCCCATGATTATGTGGATTGGGATTTCATCATTAATATACTTGCTATTATAGATTTTCTAAGGATACAAAGTTGCTTCACTTAAGCTTTTAACAAAACCTAAGTTTAGAAGGTGATCATCTATACTACTGTACCAGGCCTTTGGTGCTTGCTTGAGACCATATAAAGCCTTCTTCAACAAATACACGTTCTCTTCTTGTCCTTGCACAATAAAGCCCTCGGACTGTTCAATATAGATTTCCTCCTCTAAGAGACTATTCAAAAATTCAGACTTCACATCTAGTTGGAAGACTTTCCAACCCTTTTGACCTGCAATAGTAGGCAGTAGTCTAATGGTGTCAAGCCTTGCCACTAGAGCAAAGGTTTCAGAGAAGTCTACGTCAAAGACTTGTGCATACCCTTTTACAGCAAGCCTTACCTTATACTTATTTACTGATCCATCAACATTAAGCTTAGTCCTGAAAACCCATTTTACCCCAATAATATTTTTATCTTGAGGTTTTTCAACCAGCTACCAAGTATTATTTTTTTCAACCATTCGCAATTCTTCCTTCATGGGAGCTATCCATTTTTTCTCCTTCATTGCTTCCTCAACACCTACAAGTTCTAATACTACAACATTGCACCTTACATAAATGTCAGAAAGTAACCTTGTACCTTTAATTGGGTAGTCGTCTACATCATCTATTTGGGCTATAATCCACTAGGATATTACTCTTCTTTACTTGTATTCCAATCCTATTGCTCCTCATCTCTCTTGACCTGAGGAATGTACGAGAAACACAAACAACTAAACAGTTTTAAATTTGATAGAGAGGGCTTATGACCAAACCGTGCTTCATAAGGTGTTTGATTATGAAGAGCTTTAGTTGGTAACCTGTTTAATAGAAAAATAGCAGTGTTGGCTGCCTCTGCCTAAAATGTTTTAGGCAAATCCTTCTCATGTAGTAGGTAACGAGTCATTTCCATGATGGTTCTATTTTTCCTCTCGCTAGTTCCATTTTGTTGTGGAGTATAAGGAGTTGTAAGTTGATGCTCAATCCCTGCTTCTTCACATAATTTGTTGAATTGATCGGAGGTATACTCTTTTCCATTATTAGATCTCAGCTTTAACATCTTACAGCCACTCTAATTTTCTACCTAAGATTTAAATTTCCAGAAGACACTAGCCACTTCATATTTGAATATGAGAAAATATATCTAACACATCCTGGTTGGATCATCTATAAAGGCAATATAACATTTACTATCGTTAAGTGATGGAGTCTTGTAAGACTCTCCAAGCTTAGTGTGCACAAATTGAAGCTTTTGTGAGGCCCTCTAAGCCTTCTGTGGAAAGGGTAGTCTTGTTTGTTTGCCAAACAAACAAGTTTTGCAATTTGATACGCTCTCTTCCAATGAACTCAAGCCTTGCACCAATTCTTTCTTCTTTATTAAAATGATTGCAGAATGATGATAATGGCCCAACCTTTTATGCCAAAGGTTAGTGATTCTCATAGAGGCCTGGTATGCAGCTAGTTCACTCTCCATAAGATCAAGTGACAAGCCTTTGCCCTTCATTTTAACTGAAAACACATATAGGCCCTTTGCATCTTTTATCGCGCAAATTCTATCTTCAAGAATCAATTTATGACCTTTCTCACATAATTGATCCACACTTAGCAAATTTCAATCAATTTGAGGAACATACAGTACATCAGTAATCACCCAAATTTCAAAAAATATTTCGATTGCAACATAACCTTTACCTTTCACTGGGATATACTCTTCATTACCAACTCTTACCTTAAAGACAGATGTTTTGTTAAAGTCTTTGAAGAACTCAACATTGTTGGTCATATGGTTTGTACAACTACTATACACTAGCCAAGTTTCACCGTGGTTGCTACTTACATAGTAAGAAGCTACAAATAGTTGTTCTTCGTCCTTTTGATTCATAACTTGAGCTTCATTCACCTGTTGTTTCCCTTTATTTTTGAAAATCCTATCCATGTGACCCATTTGATTGCACTTGTTTCACTTTGCATCGAGTCTACTCCAGCACTTGAAATGGAGGTGACTGGTTCTAGCATAATGCTTGCAAGAAGGATAATTTCCTCCTTTGTATGGTTAAGTCTTACCTGCACTACTACTATTTAATTTAGTAGTTTCATTGTTATTAGCATTAGTACCTGAAACTCCCTTTCTTTTCTTCCACTTCTTCCTTTTTCCTTTGCTAAAATTTTAACTTTGCACCTTGGCTTGTATGACACTTTCCAATGTGAAGTCTTCTCTAAGTTGTCTTCTTTACTCTTGAGCTTCCAAAGCATTAAGAAGCTTTGCCAATGTGATAGCTACGAGGTCTTTGACTTCCTCCAATATAGAAATCTTAGCTTTAAACCTTTCTAGTAAGGTTACTAAAAGCTTCTCAACTACTCTGCTATCAAGCATCGTTTTACCAAAAAGTCTAAGCTTATTGACTATCCCTAAGAGCCTGTTTGAATATTCTTTACCAATCTCAGAATCTTTCATTTTCTATAGCTCAAATTTTCTTTTGAGATTCAAGATTCGCATGCTCTCTGTTCTAGCATTTCCTTGACACTCATGCTTGAGATATTTCCAAATCTCAAATACTGTATCTAAGTTCACAATTTTGATGAATAAGGTTTCAGACATAGTTAAATGTAGACAATTTTTGGCCTTAATTTTTTTTAGGTTCTCTCTTTTGATTCTTTATTTGTTACATTGTAGGATTTTCAGGTAGTTTTTGAATTTCGAACTCCTCTTCCACTGCTTCCTAGAGATCCCATGCCTATAGATAAGCATTCATCTTCACAGCCCATGGTTGAAAATTGTCAATAGTGAATACTAGAGGTGGAGTAGGTGCAAAGTTGATTGAGGCCATGTGAGAGATATGAATTGGAAAAGATTTGTGTCTAGTTTGAACAGTCACACTCACTCTAAAAGGTTTGTGTTTGGTTTATACTTACACACTCACATAATTCACTCTCGACTTATGACAAAGATCTCTTAAGAAGCTAGCTTTGATACTAAATGTTGAGTTTGTCAACTGAAATTAATCAATAAATACATAAAAGAGGCTGGATGAATTTATATATAAATGTTTTATTGAATTCAACTTCTTAAATACATTAACAATAACAGAAACCAAAATAATAGGAAAACATGGACCATAAACAACAAAAGAAAAGGCTATTAACTCCAGTAATATTAACAACAAGCTTGCAACAACTTTTGTATCAGACTTGGACTCACGATCCAAAAAACTAGGTTTTTCTATTAAAAGATCAATTCAACAACAAAACAAATTGGAATCGCGTTCAGTTCTCTTAACACTTGTAGCATTGAGGCAATATTAACAAAACAAAATACCATGACTCTATAGCTTAAAATACATGATAAAATAGAAGGAATACATTATAAGATTCGCATAAAACATAATATATTGTAAATAAGAGATGTCAATAGAATCAACCCAAAATCTTAATTAAATCCAATGACATACAAAAATAATGGAGTTAAAACAAATTATTTGGGATGTATACAGACTGTGTTGGTATCAATTAGTACAATGAAAAGAGGTCCATAGTCCGTAAACTGAATCATTATTCTTGGAAATTCTCACTCTACGTGTGCCTCAGCTTGTTTGATTCATTAATTGGTCACGTGAAATTTCTCAGAGGCGATCATCACAGTCATGGACTTTTGACTTGTGCATTAATTGGATGAAACCTTTTTGAGTTATTTCAAAAGTTCATATATTTTCACTTTGAATTGATACAAGGATGGAGATAAAAGGCAAGCAATGTGGTTGCATGGTTAAATGTTTGTGCTTTCAGCATATCTTTAGTGCTTCAACCTTTAAAAAAATCAATCAATATAAACACATGTGCTGGTTGATCAGATGCATGAAAGCTTTCATTCTAATTAACCGCAAATCATAACTTGTTAACATAACTTAAACCTAATTGAAACATAATCTTCGTGGAACCCCACCTGCCTTGAAAGCCATACTTTTGTAGAACTACCTCCAAATTGAATCTGATGGCATATCCACAAGCTAAAATTACTACTACATGTCAACTCTTAATTAACTACTTTCATTAACACTAAACACATCGCATGATAGGTGATGGAGTGATGATATTTTCTTAAATCTCTTTCTGTTCTTAACATTTTCTTGGTTCCTCGGTGGTCGTACAGAGTTGGCGCTTCAGGCCATGATTTTCTGAAGTAATGGATCGGTAAAGGTGCTAAGCAGTCGTCATGATGTGAACTAGCTTGAGTCACATAAGTGGATGTTGGTTTGATCTATATTATTATTACCTGATGCCACTGCCTTCTTTGAAACAATCGGAATTTCTAAACTTTGTGTCTGAGTCAATCTAGAGTTGAGATAATAAAAGAGACAAGATCATACAATTATATGGGCAAGACCTGTCTCTTCTAACTTAGTAGAAAAATGGAATATTTTAGGGAGAGACCACTGCAAACTAACAAGTGAGTAAAGTTACATCCTTTGTTCAGAAAGATAGAGGCTTGACAAGGAACGTACAACGTAACATTAATAAGAAATCCGAACATGTGTTCTCATCGTTGGGAGTTTGACAGGGAAGCTTGCTACTTTTCTCCTTGTTCACACATGGATTACAGGCATAAAAATGTGGTCCAACTCCATAAACGAATAAAAAAGGTGTAATGATATTGTAGTGTATATTTGTTTCATGCGCAAAATGAGTGCAAGAATCAAGTTGTTTTCATTACAGTGAGTTCTGTGACTAGAGCCTTGTAATGTTCCCTGATATAGTACGATTCCTTTTAACACCACTAAGAAGATAACTTAAATTACAGACACACCACCAGCCTGTGTGAGAGATCATAGCATGCTTGGAAAACAGTATACAGATGACTAATGCCTCCGCATATATAAGCGTAAGCGTGACACATTCTTTTGAAGATCTACTTTTCTCTATCTCATCAATGACCATATGCTTTGTCTGAGGTTGTTGATTATGTTTGACACGCCCGACCCATGAGAAGCCTCGAGAAAACTAAATCTCAAGTATAACTGGGCAGTACAAAACCTGCGTTATACTTGCCCTAGCCTACATGTGATAGCGCCTCACTATCCTCCATTCTTCTGTTGTTAGATTATGAGATGGTATTGAAACATTATATCTCATAGAACCTAATATTATAACTCAAGTGAGGCAAAATAATTCTTACTCATAGATCAAATACTGTTTAAGTAGGCATAATTTTCACTTGATTTTATATTCTAAATTAAGGACCACACTGATAATTACACTCAAATACTATATTGTAACTACAATTATTGTAACTGCATTATTACAATTATTGCAATAATTTGTAATCTTAGTGCAACCAGAACTCAAAAATTTAAAACCTTATTAGTTTAAATCAATGTTTTAAATATCAGATTGAAAATTAAACCGATAAGATAAAAATTTAAAAAATTTAACTGTTGTTAGACCGTCATAAAATTAGTATATAATAAAAATTGAACAAAATTAAAAATTTAAAATAAATTAAAGAAAGAAAATATCTTTGCGATCTATCTATCAAAGAGATTAGAGATTAATTTAAAAAATGATTATTAAATAAAATTTAATTTTTTATTTAATTTATAAAAATTAGTCAATTAATTAATTAATTTTTAATATTAAAAATTATTAAAATAAATCAAATCCAATCATCGATTTTAATTGAGCAGCAACAGTGTTTTCCGGACAACGAATGAGCCAAGCACGCAGAAATTGGTGGATGCCACCGTGTGTGGTGGTGGGATCGAACTGTGCATTTAGAGATGATGTCACAATATCCTTTTCTTTTCCAGTTCTTTTGCCCTTAACAGTTCACTGTTTTTCTCAGTTTGATCCCAACCTTTGTACGCATTACTCTTATTTGTTACGATAATTTTGATTGTTACTGATCAAACAACATGGATTAGAAGTAACGTACTATGTAACCAAGTATAACAGAGATACTAAATCTTCTGCGAGCTTTGTTCCTCCAATGACCTAAGATCTTCAGTAGAATTACAGATCATGCCATGTTCACGAGCCTTTGTCCTTGTCGCTAAGGATGAAACAAATGTTTAATCATCCATATAATGTATTCAGGAAAAAGGGTTCACGAGAAGATTCTTAAAAAAAATATCATACAACAAAGTACAAACAAAATCACAAGCTATTCTCAGTCAGCTTTTCCAGAAGATCAATGAAATTCTCCCCTTACATATAAAAAAAGACTTTTAATTATAACAAATGATGCCAAAGAGTCTCGATTCAATTCCCCTTTCTCATATTATTGGTCACTTTCACTCATATATTTGATCTTTAACTTTGTAATTACCATTCTTCTACTAATCCCTGAATGTCCAATCATATTAAGGTATTGAGGAAAGCAAATGAGTGGACAGACCTTTCATGGTTTGCTGATTGGGACTATAGTATAAGCTTTTTACAGGAAAACAGACTGGAAAGGTAGGCACCGCGAGGATAGGGCTGAAATTAAATTTTTGTGATGTTTTCTTAACACCGTCACTGACTGTTTTTGCAGTCTATCTTTACCTGTTACAACCTGTTTATGCAGTCTATCTTTACCTGTTACAACCGTAGGAAGTATATAATGACGCCATAACTAAGGGCAGGTTCTGAAGGCATGTACATATTAGAAAGAAGGGACTGGAGTGTGATTGTTTTTATTCAACTACCACAGTCAAAAGAGTTGCAGGGATATCAGAACTGTGGATGACTGGGGACACGCGTGACATTAAAGAGCAACCTTATGATAAGCATCTAGAAACAACACAAATCATATGTATTATCCTTGTGACTCGTTGAAAGACAAGTCTTAAACTTAGTCTTGTGTCTTTTTGGCTTATAAATAATAAAATAGATCATACTGAATGTGCTTCAAATTAAACTTAAAATTCTAATGCTATGCATAACAAGACAAAGCGCAGGGATCATAATTGCAAGAAGATAAAAAGGGTACCATGCATGAATTATCAGGCTTTCATTGCTTCTATTATCAATGACTTTATTGTACACTACATTGGATCACATACAAGTGGAACATAGCAATTGTGGGAACAAAGGGACCTACGAACACCACTATCTTTGTCTGTGCATGTGGGATGTGGCTCCATTTTACTTCTTGGCACAAAACCGCTCAGAAGGAAGATAACCCAAAACTAAAAGGCTTCAACACAACAAACTAGAAAGAGTGCCTATCATTTTCCTCACTAGAGTATAAAATATGAAACATGGGTATAGCTTATTACAAGCAATGGTCTCCCCACTTAAGTATGTAGTGCCAATGAGGTGATATGCTGGCGCTGGATGTGGAGTGTACTGCAATATTAACACCGGCATGTTTAAAGTTGAGACTTGCAAAATTGTATAACCAATATGAAGGTTGAGATTTCAAGTCATTCTGACCAACAAGACAAGTTTGCTAGAATGGGATTAGTCAAAATTGGAATGCGTAATACAAGCCTTTTTATCTTTTTTCCTTAAGCTCTGGATACTTTCCCCATCTATTTGGTGCTAAGTTGATTCAGTTGACCTGGAATTTCACGTTTAGTGAAGTTGCTTTTCCATACAAGAGACATCGTGTATGCCTTTGCTAATAATCAACCCTGCATTAACTTTTAATCAAAATGCTAGTAAATCATATTTTTCATGTTATTGGGGACTTGAATATTTCATATGCGAGAATTAAACAAATAATCTCCTTAAAATTACTTGTACTTGGGCAAAAGAATAAGACTTGTTTTTTATTCTTTTGCCGTGGAGAATAAGAACAAGTCTGTTAGGCGAAGTCTTGCAATAAATATCCATACCAATTAAGATACTCAACTAAAGAGATGACTGCTAAATTAGGAAAAAAAATATTATCCATATTTTTCTTTTGAAATAAGCCTAAATCTTAAAAGAGTAGCCATCACGAGTAGTAAAATATTCATCATGTAATATCCAAGCTATTAGGTGGTAAGCTGATCCATCTCTATCGATAGTCATTGGATTCCTTTCTAACAACAAACAGCTATAGCGTGTAATCTGGATTGTTTCTGGTGATACTTTCCCAGATTTATGCATGTTGATCTGATATTCGATCAACCATTTACATAAGCAAATAAATTCCGGTAGTGGGTCAATTTTTCTTTCTTTCTTCCACCATGATATGAGCTCTGGTGTGGGGTAACGACATTCTGAGGAATAAAAAAAGGATGGAATCACTAACGTCAATGCAAAATAAATAAGCAACTTTCACACTGCTTTTCACAAGTATGAAAATCCATGATCAAGTAGGAAGATGATGATCTCATATTAGAGATAGAGTTGAATCCTGAAAAAAAAAATATAAAAAAAAAGAGAGACAATCACGTGGTCATAAGTGCAAACATGAGACTTAGTTCGCAGGATAAACAGGGTCTTGATTTCGAGGTTTGTGTTTCTGGAACTGTTAATATAATCTTGTTTACTACCGAGCATACTCTAAGAACATCAATAACAATGATGGCCTCCTATCTGTCTGTCCTTGGCAATGCCTCATATGTTAGGAAACGACAATACTCAACTGAGATACCATGAAAGCATAAGAACGTGTTAAGGTGAAAATAGTAGACTGCATATAATGGTTTAGAAAACGACAATACTCAACTGAGATACCACGAAAGCATAAGAACGTGTTAAGGTGAAAATAGTAGACTGCATATAATGGGAACACAACTCAATATAGTTGGTAGAATCTTTGGCAATCTGTCTACCCACCTTATTCAGAATTCAGAGTGTGGATTGTGACATTACATGTGGCATAGCACATGAAGTTTATCGAGAAACTTTGAGATCTACATTCAGAAATTGGGTTCCTTAAACTTCTAGAAATTGGCTGATTATAGATAATTGTCCATTAGAAAGGGTAAAAGACACTGGTTACATTAGAGCATAAGTTTATTATAGCTAATTTAGCGATTGAAATTGGACATATTTGGGAATCTTTTATAGAAAAGGACGGAGTTATGTGTAACCTGAAGGGGAATTGCATAATCAACTCCTGCGATGGGGGTCTACTCGAAAGACAAGGTTTTGAAGTACTTCAGTGTTGTAGCGTATAAATTGCTGAAAACATCAGTTGATAACAATGTCTTGCCGAAAGGTTAATTGCCTCCATTCTCAAGTTGCATTCCTGTTTTATCATGTTTGTTTGATAAGATTCTTTTGGTGTCAAATTTTATCGAATTTTTAACTTATTTTTTTCGATTAATTAAATGTTAGCATCTCTTCTTCTTTTTTTTCCCGGAATAATGATGTTGACTTTAAAGATGAAAATGTGAAGCCTCAACATGGAGGTCTACTTGAATCACATGGAATGATTTGTTTGTCCCGGCTATTGGCACATGTAGGCGCTGTTGTTTCTCTGTTTAAAGCTGCAGCTTTATCATTGAGATAGTAACTATACCAATACATATAGCTAAAGGAAAAAGAGTAGACTAACACTCAACTCTTCTGTGTATTCCAATAACTCCATTTGGTTAACAATAGGCAGTCTCCGGTCCCGCACTTTTATTGCATCCCTCTTCTTTTATTTGCTTTAAAGTGTAAAAGTCCATATGGAAAGTATATATGATGGTGATACTAAAGAAAATGGAGAACCAACTTCCTGTAAAACTAAAGTCAAACTATGATAGAATTCAAAATGAAGTGGAGACTATATTTCACAGTCACCTTACCAAAATTTAGGGGAAAGAAAAAGCGGAAAGGACCTAGATTTTCAAGTATATTTCAGACCAGGGAGTTTAAAATAATGAACTTTGGGCCAACTCTGCAGGAATATATTCTGAAAAAAGAAAGGGTTTCAGAGTGGAGTGAATACTCTTTTCCTTCACTGGAAATGAACATTTACTTCCAAGAAATCATATGGTAAAATACTAAATTCAAGGAAACAACACACTGATGTAGGCACTAGCTTTGCTATGCATGGTCTTATCATCTTATGGTAGCTTCTTGTTTGCTCGAGGAAATCCACCTATATTTACTGTTGTTTCATTACTACATGAGCATGGTCATTTCTACTCAAGGAGAAATTCAGCTGTTCCATTCATTTGCAAAATGCTTTTACCATTTTCATGAATCTGAAACAAACAGTAGCCATGGGCAGAATCAAGAAATCCAACTTCCTACAACAGAAAATGCTGGTATTATCCATAGGTATATATGTGACCTTCTACTTTGCAGCAGAATGAGGCGTCTTAGCTATTCGATAGCTAATCAAGTTATCACAATAATGGGATAGAGTCAGTACTTTATAGCTCTGATAGATCCTGCAGAAAGAAATAGGTCCAAAACAAGGGATGAAGAACATGGAAAATATGCTTCTGAAACCCGCATTTCATGCAAAAGCAATGATCCTAAACTGCTACATCAAACTGTAGTTCCCAAGGTTTAAGTACATGTAATTTCTTTACATTTTCAATGAACGCAAAATATCGTAAGAAGGACTATGAAATCGAGAAATCTCAATAAGGAAAAAATATGAAATATCATAATTGATTTATTCAGTGGAAAGCAAAAAAAAAAAAATGGTGCTTAAGGGAGAGCCTTGCACATATTTACTCAGTAGGACCCCAGGTGCTATTGAATGGACAAAAGCAAATATCAGCAGCTCTCTGTCTAAGCATTTAAGCACCCTATAAACAAAACCAGTAATCCTTCTGCCCTAACAATATAATCTTGAATCATCCAAAATTTGATCCCATAAATGGTATTTGACATTTGACATGCCAATTCATATAATATGTCTTCATTGTTTTCTCTTTTTAGTGCATTCGTACAACTTACCTGTTTCCAGTCACCACTCCCATGTGCTTATAATCCAAATACTAAAGATATTAATCAAGGTGATCGATAATGCCATACTCTTTAGCACTTCTTTTTGTTGGCTTAACGAGCTTGTGCTTTAGGAACAGAATTACTGGAGTCGGTGAGTTTTCGACGCCCCATGCAAATATCTCCTCCAAAGTATTCTCAAGGAAAGAAACCACTTAATACAAGTTTCTAAAGGAAGCCACATATAAATGATAGGGTACTAATTGCGAAAAACTCGACAAATTCTATACTAGATTTATGTGCACTACATTTCTTTTATCAGTGCATCAAAAAAACAAAAAAAAAAAAGATGCACCTCTTACTTACTTCTTGCAAATTTTATGAATGACAAAGGTACTCATCGATACTAACATTTTAAGTGCATCTTACGTGATTAAATACTATATCCTAGTTGTTTTGGTACAATGTAGATAAATAGACATAAAATTACTGAAGATAAGGAAATTCTTAAGAATTAAATATACAATAAGAGTTAAATGGTAATAATAAAATTATTTTAAAAAATTTCTTAAAGGAAAATAGTATAATAATTAACATTAATATACTAATTAATTAAAACTAATGATTTGTGTCTCATTGGAAATATTTTCAATTCTGAAGTAAGAAATAAGATGGTCATCACATTTGCATTATCTTGTTAATAGCTGCATCTGTATGATTTTACATAGATATATAAAAGAATATAATATATGATTTTCTGGTGAATATATACGATAATTTTGATTTGAAAAAATGAGCAAGAAAAATGCAATAGTAAAAATAAATTAAAGAAAAATACGACTTCGTATTTAAAACCTCTTCTCCAATTATAATAGTTTTTCAACAAATTATACTTTATTTTAATAAAAAAAATAAAAGAATAAATTTGAGAATTTTCTATTATATTAAAAATTAGAATTAAAGTTATAAATGTTGCATTAGAATTTGTATCAATTTTTAATTTTGAGATATAATTTTTTTCCTTCTTTATAAACTCCTTTCATTTCAGGCTACTCTTGATTTGCTAGATTAGCAACTTGTTTTTTTGATCTTATATATGTTTCTCCATCTTATATTTATCTTTTCCTCCCAACCTTCTAACCCAACTTTTTTTCCTGCTTTGTACTCTTAGGTGCAAGTTTACTATTTTAAGTAACTATCACAGTTTTTATTTTCCCAGTAAAGTTGTTTCCTTACTTTTTTATGAATGGATTCAACTTTGTTTATTTCTCCTTCATAAGTTGATCCACCTTCACCTCCTCCTCTCTTCTCACTTATCTCCTTTTCTACAATCATTAAATAACTCTCTAATCTTCCTTTTTAATCTTCTTTTCGCCAATTTCAAAAACCACTCCCTTTGATCAACAGGCACCTTTTTTCCATATTCTAGTTAACATTAGCCACCTGGTCCTCAGTATGAAGTAGCGAGAATTACTTGGCATTGGGTGGTAGGAGACTCTTCCTTCAAATGGAAATAAGTTATATCCCTCCTCCAACTACAAAGAAAGGAAGTGTGGTAGCTCCTTCGCTAGGAACACTTAAAGTTGAGCCTTAAAATGTCCAATGCTTTGATTAGTTTTTCATAAATGAAAGATCAACGTTTCCTTTAATGTTTCAATGGGAATAATGAACTAGAAAAAATGAGATCTAAAGGATATTATGATTAGTAAGGAAGGATGCTTCATCTTCAAGTTCAACTCATTATAAGGAGTAATCAAAATTCTGGAGATAAGGCTTTGGCACATCAATAATAGACCTATCTTTCTCCAAAAATGGAGACTAGGCTTAGATATAAAGAAGATAACCTGGGAGTATGTATCCATTTAAGTGAATTTCTATAATATCCTATTAGATTATTGGTCCATGATGAAATTAAGCTACTTAGACAACTTTATTATGAGGCATTTGTGCCAAGATGAAACTGTAGTAGGCATGAAATGTGTTTAATATATAAGTTTATACAAAGAGGTTAAATTAGAGTAAGAAATCCACAATGTTATCATAATGATGAAACTTCGTGCAAATGATGAGTTGAGGAAGGCAAGTGTGGTAGTAGAATACCAACTGAAACCAACCTTAGAGGAGTAAAATAAATAATGGAACCTTACAATTTGAAGCTTTCAAAAAGGGGAATATAAGGAGCTTATAAACATAAGAGAAAAGGAATAAGTAGGAGCTCCTGAACCAACTACACCATTAGAATTAATTCCTACAATAATTTATGGCAATGTCACTACAAAAGCTCACCCAACAGACACCACTCCTCCTATATATAATATTGATATTCCTACATCCTAAAGAGCAACTCATTAAAGTGTAGTTTTAGCTTAAGGCAAACTAGTTTGACATAACTAAGAAACTCATAAGGAAGAGCATATCCAATTTCAAACTTAATCCAAAAGGATCCTAATCTAAAATATCTATCCAAAACTCCCTTAAAGTGAAGGCTCATAAGGAAATTATAGAAAGGAATCTACATAATAACATAGAGACGGAGATTAAAAGCACCAAATCTTGCACAAATGACTAATTGTAAAGTGAAATGGATTTCACTCAAAACATAAGAAGGAGATCAGGAAGAAAAGCAAAATCCATGTTTTTAGCAATCAAATATGCCTCCTCTTAATTCCAATCATTGCATGTAATGTAAAAGGGATAAATAGACCTAAAAAGTGAAGGCTACTTTATGATTACTTGAATAATAGGAAACCTTCTATTATTAGTTTATTAGAAACCAAACTGAAGTTAGATCATTGTAATAAAAGGCTATAGTTTTCGAAACAAGGTTGGTCTTTTATCACTAACCACATTCACAATTACTATGGTCACATTATAGTTACATAGGACAGTTCCAAAGCCAAAATAACACAAATAGCTTCCTCTAACAAACACTTAATTGTTAAGGTGCAACTTCTATCTGATCTTAGAGATATCTTCATCATTTTTGCTTATGCAACTAATATGGAGTTCTAGAGAATATCCTTTTGGAATAAGCTACTCTAAGAAAGAAGTGGTATAATTGATCCTTAGATTTTATTAGGGGACTTCAACACAACCCTTTATCCCTCATAATCAGAAGGAGAAAGGCATAATTCTAGGTGCCATAGTGAGTAATTAGAAAGTGTATTAACAACCTTGGTCTAATAGACCTAATCCAAAAAGAAATCAAAGTGGAAAATGGTTGATAAGGAATAAATTGGACCAAGCTCTATTAAAATAAGCTTGGTAATACATTTATCATCTAAGCAAGGTTATTTTCTCCATTTGCCTAACTTTTGTTCACTATCTAATTGAGATTAATCACCTATAAGAAAGAACTTGGAAGAATACTCCATTTAGGTTCAATAATCTCCTATTAAATGTTGCAACGTTTAAAGATGCAATTAAAAGAGGCCTAGAGAATAGCATACAAAGCTTTAAAGCTTTCAAATATGTGGGAAACTCTAAGAAATAGAAGTTGAGTTTAAATCTCTTAATCATAGCAGAAATGACAACACAAATATAGGTATCTAGAAGACTAGAGAATCCATTATTCAACTTCAAAATGATGTCTCTATTGATCTTATAAATGAAATTAAAAAAGCTTAAGAAAATATGCACTCAATTCTTATATCCATACACTCAATGTCCATTACTCAGCACTTAAGCAAATGTCCAAAATCTAGTTGCTAGAGGAGGCAGATTTAAACATCAAGTATTTTCATAATCCACTCATCTCGAAGAGAAAATGCAATAGGATCAATCTCATTGAGACCATTATGGAGATTTAATATGGAAATAGGAAGAATCACCAAATAGGTATATGATTATTTTAAAGAGTCCTTAGGAGAGTCCTCTAACTCCTATTCTTTTATGCACATTTTCAAGTTTTCCATAAATCATACAATTTAGGATCAAGAAGAGGCTCTCACAAAACCATTCAACTTTGAAGATGTTGAAAGTGTTATATTTATCAACCCCAATAAAGCACCAAGACCAAATGAATTTAATGGTTTATTCTTCTATAAAACCTGGCACTTAATGAAAGATCAGGTGAAAAAACATGTTTTGGAGTCCTTCATTAATAAGACAATGTTGAAGGAGTTAAACAAAACTTACATCATTATGGTGCCTAAAACTCTAGACTTAAATGAGCTAGGTGATTACAGAACTATATCTTAAAACAAGAATATTGTGCTTTTATTTTTAAATAATTCTTTTATTGAATTTCTATACCCTCATATATATAATAATCTAGCAATCATAAAATTGAAAATATCTTGATTAAATCCCTGTGAGTCTGCATAATAAAAGAATGATAACTAATAGAACTAATAAAAGAAAGTTTGACTTCTAAATATTTAATCTCAAATAATGAAAATCTCCTACACTCCTCCTCAAGCTTAAGAATACATATTTCTCATTCCAAGCTTACAAAGAAGATCTATATATCTTACCTAAGTAACCTTTTATTCAAGATGTTTACTTCTTGCTTATGAGTAAAAATGTAGTATAGATCAATACCCACTTCTTTAATCTCAATCTTCATAAAATTTTAATCAATTCTGAAATGTTTCATACGATCATATTGGACTAGATTATTCACTATATTGATAGCTAACTTACTATCACTATGATTTAAGAGAACTTATTGTGAGTTATAGGTCTTACATTAATCTTTCCAACCAAATTACTTCACAAACTCTTTATGCAATAGCCCTACATGCTACCTCAACATTATTTTTGTACATAACTTCATGCTTTTTACTCCTCTATGTAACTAAATTACCCCATAACTTAGTACTATACCCACAATTGACTTATAATCTTCACTTCTAGCATAGTAAACATCAAGATACCTTTCAATTCCTTTATTTTCTATTTTCAAAGACATTAGTCCTTTCTCAATTGTCTCCTTGAGTAACCTTTAGATATGATTTACATATTGCAAGTATTTTTTAGAAGGTGAGTGCATAAATTGCCTTATTGCACTCATGGTATAAGCAATGTCTAGTTGTATAAAGTATAAGTAAATTAACTTCCAAATTAAGCACTTGATAAGTAAATTAACTTCCCAATTAAGCTTATGTTATCTACTGACATCCACTAGAGCATCCTTACTTGAGTATTTACCCTTCCATGTCTTCACTTCAAGTTTGCAAACTAATTTTCATGTTTCCTTTAGCAAGTTAAGAGTGAATTTTCTTTAAGAAATGAAAATACCTTTTTTTACTCCTAGCAACTTCCATTTTGAGAAAGAACTTTAATAGTCGTGACTCTTTAACTTCTAACTCTTCCTTCAATTTGCCTTTGAGCTTTATAATTTCCACCTCATCATCTCCTATCAGTATTATATCATCTACATATACTATGAGGATAGTTCTCTTAACTGCTACTATTTTAATGAAAACGGTATAATTAGCTTTCCCTTAATGATATCCAAATAGATTTATAATTAAGCTTAATTTAATATGCCATGCTTACAATGATTACTACAAGACATATAGAGACTTTTTCAACTTTTATACTTTAACTTTCTCTTCTCATGTTTCAAATCTAGGTGGAACCTTCATATACACCTTCTCCTTAATATTGCCATGTAGAAATGCATTCCTAATTTTAAGTTGGTATAGTTTTCAATCAAAGTTAAATGTAATAGATAGAAGGAAATGTATGAAATTGAGCTTCGCCATTGGAGAAAAAGTATTATCATAGTCAATTCTATATGTTTGTGTCTATCATTATGCCAATAATCGAGCTTTATATCTTTTTCTCTTCTTCACTAGCTTTATACTTCACAATGAAGACATATCTACTGCTAACTAACTTCTTTCCTTACGGTAAGTTAACCATTTCCTAAGTTTTGTTTTTTGTAAAGCTCTCATCTCCTCCTCCATAGCTTCTTTCCACCTTAGATCGGTTAATGCTTCATCGATGTTTTTTGGAATCTCAACATCATCATTGTGAAATCCTTAAACTTAGAAGATAAATGTTACTAGTTATGTAATTAGAAATTAGATATTTGGCACAATTTCCTACCCCTTTTTGAACTGAAATGGGTAAATCCAGGTCATTGATCCTATCATGACTAGATTCTAAGTTAAACAGTTAACCTTGCTGAGGAGCTTTTGGCCTCCTACATGCATAAGCCTACAAAGGTCTCTTAGTGACTTGGACCAAAGTGTGAATTATATTCTTATAGTGGTGTTAATTGTTCAGAGGTTGGAATAACAGAGTTATGAGATATGTGTTCTAAAATAAGAGGATTTTGAAAGATATCTTGACTTATTGTAAGAGATATTATTAGATCCCAATGAATTTTCTCTTTTAAGTCACCCTATTGGAAAGTGTTATTAAGGTAATAAGGTTGATTATTAAAAGAACCATATGTCATAAAGAATTTTTATAAGATTAGAGATTAGCACTTGTATCCCTTTTTTATTAGAGAATAAACTACATCACACTTAAAAGCTTAAGGATCAAATTTATTTCAAGAAGGTTGCTTGTTATGAACAAACACGATATAACTAACACCTTTGGGGATAAAGAATTAAATAAGTTAATTTTTGGAAAGGAACTATGAAGGGTAATTTTTTTAAGAGTAAATGGTTCATTAAGTAATTTTTTATAAAGGTAGCATTCGCCTAACATGAATTAGGAACAAAAGTTGCAAACAATATTGATCTAACAACTTCCAATAAGTGACAGTTTTTTCTCTGAGCTACCCCATTTTATTTGGGTGTATCCACACAAAAACTTTGGTAATGTATCCCAACTTCTTCCAAATACTAATTAAACTTATTTGAGAAATGCTCCCCTCCGTTATTAGTTTTAAGTATTTTAATATTTGACTAAAACACATTTTAGACAAATTTATGAAAATGTTTAAACTAATAATGTGCCTCAAATTTGTCTTTTATCAAGTAAATCTAGCAAACCCTTGTATAATCATCTATGAAAGTGATGAACCATTGAGTTGTAGTTACTTTAATTCTTATAGAAGGAACTTAGATATCACTATAAATTAATTGAAAAGGTTTTGAGGGTGAGTAGGTATGAAGTGGCTATGGAACTTTAGACTATTTGGGAAGAATATAATGATTACTTAAATGTCCTAAATGTTGATGCTGTAATATATTCTTAAATTTTGAGATAATAGCCAAATACCTTGTACTTTGTGACTTATCTTTAACAACCTTCCTTGTTTCTCTTAGGTAATATAGGTCATATTTCTTCTCAACAATACCAGTCATCTTTCCCAAATTATGGTCTTAAAGTTCACAATATGTAGGAAAAATGGTTACTACACAATTCATGTCCTCTGTTAACTGACTAAGATAATAGATTATAAATTACGTTAGGCACATATAAAACAAAGTTCAAAGTTATATTGGACAAGAAAACTATCTTACTTCCTATGGGAGGTGACATCTTCCCATCAACTTAACCTTATCTTTGCACTTATAATATGTATTAAACATATCAATTGGCCTAGTCATATAGTATAAAGCTCCAATATCCATAATCCAATAGTTTATTAGACAAATTTTACTTATTTATGCATGGTTGTAGTTGGGTTTTGTGAGTTTTGACTCTTACACCCAAATGTATACTTGTATTAATTGAGTAGTTGCTCGAGTTTCTTCATTTTTTTAAATTAAAAACTAACTCTAGCAGCACTTCCTGAATTGGATTCCACTAAGCTAATTCTTGCAGCATTTCTTGAGTTGGATTCCACTAAGTTGACTTTAGTAGCACTTTTTGAGTTAGATTTCCACTAAGTTTGCTACTTTAGTACGAACTCAAGGACCACGTTGATTCTTTGGGTTCTAATCAACATGTTTTTTGCACAAATCCCAGCATATGTCATGAGAGAGGTAAGACTTATTACAATAATGATACCAAGCTTTCTCCTTAGACTGAGAGCCACGATCATAATCTTGTTTCTTCGTTATAAAGGTCAATCCTTGTGATTCTATAGGAGGAATTCCATTTGATTTGGTTGAGTTCATCATCACTCTCTTCCTACTTTCTTCTCTTCTTACTTTTCTAAATGATTCACGAAGGATAAGAAAGGGTTTCATCCCTAATAGTCACCCATGAACTTCATCAAGGTTAGGATTCAAACCTTTAAAAAAATTTAAGGTATGCTCTTCCTTAAGCATTTTATTATATTATGTAACATTGGTAGGGGACTCCCATCCAATCTTATAAAAAACATTGACATGTATTGTTCAAGTTTGAATATCTTTCTTGACCTGCATCCTAAATTTCCTTTGTTGTCTTGTAGAATAGATACGTTCGACTAATGTTTGGCTCAATATAATTAATTAGTCAAGTCATTACAATTGAATTCTCTACTTCCTAAATGTTGTAAGTTAGGATGTATTTGGTGGGGTTGTTATTGCCCCATTGAGATATCAAGCTTTTCCTCTTCCAAGAATTATAAAAATTATAGATTGATAACACTCACTAAAGTTATATATATTGAGTATATGTTAAGTGACTTATAGAGAATTAATATCAATTGTAGTGATGATTGAAGAATATCATCTCACAATGCTTAAAGACACTTGTTCTAATATTTTAAAAAAATCCTTCTATAATTAACGTCTTTTATTCTACTCACATGTTTATGAAAAAAAAAAAGGAATGGAGTTGATCATAACTAGATTAGCACAAATACAATGAAACAAGAATATTTTGATTTTAATTCTTGAACAATTCTTTCATTAAATTTATGTATCCTTATATATACAAAAATTTAGTAATATTAAAATGGAAAGTATCTTAATTAAATCCCTTATAATCTGCATGATAAAAAAAATAACAACTAATAGAACTAGTAAAAGAAAGTTTGACTTCTAAATATTTACACTCAAATAATGAGAATCTCCTACGTATCATACTATAATTTGGTTTATAAATTCATTTCTAATATGCTAGCCAACAAGTTGAAAGAAGTCATAAGCTCAATAATCAATCCTTGTTAAGGAGATTTTATAAAGGGAAGGAATATTAAGACAATATTTTTATAGCTCAAGAGTTCTTTAAGAACTATCACAAGAAAAATAGACTAAAAAGTTGTGCCTAAATATTGATTTTCAAAAAGCTTTTGATTCTATCAATTGGAGCTTCATCTAACACACATTAGAGGCTTTTTTATTTCTATAGAAGTTCAAAAGAAGGATTCAACAACGCACTAAGACAACCTCCTTTATTATTCTTTGCAATAGAGAACATACAAAACCTTTCAAATGGGTTAAAGGACTTAGACAAGTATACCCTTTTTTCATATCTTTTCACTTTATATGTAAAAGTCTTATACAAGTTGATGTTTTACAATGTAAAAAAGGAAAGTAGAGAAGGAAAGCAAATTCCTTTTCCATCACAAATACAAAGAGTTCAAGTTTGTGAGCCTCTTCTTTGTTTTTGATTTGCAAAGATAAACCTCAAGATTATACAAAAAGAAATGTATTATGATCCTCATAAATTGCATCTGAAACCATTGGAAACTATAAGGCTAGAAGAATACATTACTTCAGTGGATGATCATACTCCATCTTAAGGCAAAACGTTAAAGTTAATTAGCTTTTGAATAGGAGATGCGAATATCAATTTCTTCCATAATTATATTCTGGCTAGAAGGACCAAGAATAATATTAGCTCACTAAAGGATAAGGAAAAGAACATTTGCACTAACAATAAGAGAATAGGAATGATAGCATTCAGTTATCATCAGAGACTCCTGGGAGAAAAGGATGAAAAAGTTACAATAAGCATAAATCTAGAATAGTATGTAAGGATGAAAATCTCTCAAGATTCTAAAGATGATTTGATTAAACTTTTTACAACTGATGAAATCAAGGCAACTCTATTTAGCCTTAATCCTAACAAAGCTCTTAAGGCAAATTGATTTATTGCCCATTTCTGTAAGAATACTTGGAATATTATAGGCAAGCTTGTAGTTAAAGTAGCTCAAGAATTCTTCTCAAGTAGAAAGATGCTCAAAGAGTTGAACAAAACATTTTTGTGTCTGATGCCTAAATGTCTTAACCCCTCCTCTATAAATGATTTCATCCTATATTATATTGTAACACAAGCTACAAGCTAGTTTCCAAGATCTTGCCTAGAAGGCTAAGGAGCTCTCTTAAGGAAATCATTAATTTAACTCAAGGTGTCTTTATCTCAAGTAGATCCATCTCGGATTACATACTATTGATACAGGAACTACTTAGGGATTATGATTCTAGACCAATTAGAAGTTGTGGTATGAAGACATATTTCTCTAAGGCTTTTAAGTCTCTAAGATGGAGCAACATTCACTAATTCCTATATGTTTTTGGCTTTCCTCATAAATTCATACAATGGATATGTGTCTTTAAATCCACCTCTTACAACTTGATTATTAACGGTACTCCGATTGACCTGTTCAAGGGAGCAAAAGGGATTACACAAGGGGATCTTATATCCCCTTATTTATTTACCTTAGCTATTGAAGTTTTATCAAATATGTTGTCATACAAAATACACAGGAATCCTAGCTTTGTGTTTCATACCATGTGCAAGTAGAAGATGGTCACTTAGCTTGCCTTTGCAAATAACCTTATTATATTTTATGGGGCAAACCCTTATTCTTTGGGACTAATGAAGAACACTCCTAATCAATTCTCTATATATTCAAGACTAGGGGTAAATACACAAAAGAGCAATATATATATATATATATATATCTCCAAAGATGTCTAAGACCCTTAAAGACTGATTTCTATTTTAGGGTTGAGCTCACATTAATTACCATTCAAGTATCTAGGAGTTCTTATTACTTCTAGAAAACCCAAGTTTGATGATTGTGTTCCTTTATTGGAAAATTTTAAAAGAGAATTAATTCATGGAAAAACGTATACCTTTTTAATATCGGAAGCTTACAAATCATTTCCCTAGTATTAAGAAGTTTGCATACTTATTGGAGATCTCACCTTTTCTTGCCTAAAAGGCTAAATAAGGAGATTGAAAAATGTATCAAAACTTTCTATGGATAAGCAAAGCAAAAACTCCAAAAGAGTTAAAATCAAATGAGAGGAATTATGTTTATTAAATAGGACTTATGTCAATTTACACAATACAGAAAGCTTTTTTAGCTAAAATATTATAGAGATTGATCATGGATAAAGAGGCCTTATGGTCTAAATAGGCTAATGATTATTATATTGAGGACTTTAGTCTACGGTAGCTTAAGATAGAAAGGGATCATACCTGGAGCTTTGTCCAAATGTTAAGAAAAAGAGAGTGGTTTATCCACTAATTAAAGTCCTAATAAGGGATGGAAGTAAAACCAACTTTTGGCAGTATAGCTGGACTTATCAAAGTCCATCGAATGAATTGTAAGCCCTGAATCAATTAAAATCAAGAATTAACCTAAATTATATTGTGAATAAAGTGATTTGAGGGAGTAGCTTGAACTATGGATTTAAAGGGGCTAATGCAATGGTAAAATATTTACCAAATTATCGTCCTAATGCATTGGTATAGGATATAATATAGTTACTTGATCCATTTAAATATTTCACTAATGAATCTTATTTTCAATTATTCAGTCCTTAAGCTCCTAAAGTGCAATGGTATGAAATCATTTAAAAGTAAACCCTGATTCCTAAAGCCTCTTTTTTTCAGTTGGTTAGCAGCCAAGCATAGGTCGAGAACCAAGGATAGACGATTTAGGGGTTTAAAGATCAATTGTGTGTTTTATACCAAATTGTACCATAAACTATACCTCACCTCTTCTTCCAATGTCAATATTCTAATTATGTATAATCTATCATTCAACAATTATTGAACTATTAATGTAGAGAAACACATTGGAATGAAATATTAAGGTGGGCTAATAAGATTTCTCATAGAATGGAAGGGTATGTGCATTTCTTAATGACTACATTCAATTGCACTATCTATGTAATATGAAGGGACATAAATCATAGAACATTTAAAGGGATTGCATTAGAGAAACAAGTGGTAGCTTTTAACACTAGATGTTGGATAAAGGAGATATTACATGCTTATGGCTCTTTCCAAAATGCCAGAAGCTCCATGAGAACAAGATGGAGCTTGTAAGGTAATGATAGGAACAGATTATCCCTTGAAGAGGCATGAAGATAAAGGACTCTCGATAAACCCTTGTTTGATTAGTTGATTGGGGACTCAATTTGAGTATTAGTATGCATGCATGCAATAATAAAGGTTAAGAATTGAATCAAAACTTATAGTTTCATGGAGATACAAGAACAACCTAAAGATGAACTCTTGACTTATCTATTGAGTTGCGTAAATGAGGATAGGAGGTTCATAGTGGAAAGTGTCTTCTTCTGCGTGATTTCACAAGCGAAACAAACTTATGAAAGATTTTCAAATTTATTAGATAAGAACGAAAGCTTAATTACAAGAAGAAAATAGTGTTGAAGATCACTAGACTTTAATCTCAATCAACCCCTTTGAAATTTTAGCAATGAACATTTATGAAGATGATATGTTTGGAAGCTTTATTTCATAATGGGAGCACTTCCTTGATCTTCAAAACTCAAAGGCAACACGTGGAAGTACTAATGGTTAGAGGTATAAATGCGTGAAAGTTAAATGGCTTGTAGATGGGTTAAATCTTGGTTAATTAAACCCATATATTGTTTTTTTTTTGTACTCAACAAGTCCCTATTAATGTCCTTTTTATTTAGTTTTCAAAAAATATAATATTAGCATAGCATCAATAACTTCTTTTAATGAGTACCGTTAGGGCCTATAAATCTTAGAACTCATGCAAGTAGTTAGCCATTTCCTCTTGAAATTTTAATACATTTTAATTTCTAAAAACTTATACCTATTTTGGTATGTCAGTACTAAATACTATTTTAGATTATTTTTTAAAATTATAAATGGTTTTTAATTTTTATATAATTAAATTTTAGATGTCTATGATGATTATAATTAAAAATATATCAAATTTTAATTTACTACCTTTATTTATGAAAATTTACATAAAATATTTATTTTTGGATGTAATAACTATTTTAAAAAATATTTAAACATAAAAAATATGTTTTAATTAACCCTTTAATTCTTTAATTTATAAAGTTAAATTTAAATTTTTTGGTGTTTTGATGTAATAACTATACAACTAGTACAATGTAAAATTTTACGATATACTTGGTACGGCAAAAGATAATTTTGTGTTATTTCTCAACAATGGTATGAAATTTAGAAAATTAAAAGATAATTGAAATATAAAAGAAGGGTGAGTGAATAATATTTATTTAGAGATATGGAATAAAAGATAATACTATAAGAATTTTAACAAAATAACTTATTCATTAATTAAGATTGGAAACAAAGTAATAACAACGCCGTAATTAAGACATGAAGAAGACAAACATACAGATTATGAAAATTAAATACATTGCAAATTTTGACTTAATTATTCGACATAAAGAGGACAAACAAACAGCATATGATCTTGCAAATTTTGATAAAATGCTTGAAACCAAATATTGTAACATCCCACCCTCAACTGGAAGGGTAAAATAGTAATTTGGCATAGGATGAGATGTATTGGGATTAATTAGGACTGTTCATGCATACTAGAATTGGTACACAGTGACTTTTGTGCACATGAAATAACTGGACATGCATACATGACATTCCCGATTTTCGTGCCTAATGTAATTTTATTATGATTTACGTGGTTATTGTGTTTGAAAAATTATTCTGAGTGAGCCATAGTGTGTTTTCCATTTTAAGAGATTTTTAGGAATTTTTCTGGAATTTTCCGGAGAAAATTTTCGGACCGGAAAAAATTCGCCAAATGGCGAACCGGTCAATTTTCGGTAGCGAAAATTACTATCCAATAGCACTACAATATTGGGTATATTATTTTGGGATTTAAATTAGGGTCATTGGACTTGAATGGGTCAAATTTATGTCATTAAGGTTGAAAATCCATTAATGGAGTTTGACTTTTTATCTTTGACTTAGACAAGTGTCATTTTGACGCATGTTACTTTCATTTAATGCTCCCTTATCCACCTCTCTCGGTTTTGCCTAAAGGAAAGAATGAAAAGTTGATTATT
>JANKYE010000001.1:4539855-4552484 GCA_032467995.1 Erythroxylum dillonii | reverse complement strand
TAATAGTCTTATGAAGCTTACTATTATACGTTTGAATGTGAATAATAGCTTGCTAAATAATGTCAGAGATTCTAAGTACACTAGTTTTGCTCCTGAGACTCTACCTGCGAGCACAAAGTTAGTTCCTATGCAAGCTATACCATAACTTTTTCTTAAACATTAGTATGCAATAACCCCTCCAGCAGTAACTTAAATTAGTGTTTATCTCCAGTTTCTGATTTCTCTAACTTCTTGTTCGGGTAAATGAAAATTCGAGTTCGGGCCGGGGTAAGTCCAATTTCGGGCCAAAAAATTCGGGTAAATGAAATTTCGGGTTCGGGCCGGGTAAGCTCAATTTTCAATTCGGGCTAAAAATTTCGGGTAATAAAAATTTCGGGTTCGGGTCGGGTAATATAAAAAAAATCAGGTAATTCGGGTTTTACCCGAATAGTCCAAATTTGACCCAATTGGCCCGAATGCTCACCCATATATACGAGAAGGTTAATGAGAGTAAATTTTGTATTCTTATATTATATGTGGGTGACGTATTACTTATGACCAATGATAAGGGTTTGTCACATAATTTGAAACAATTTCTCTCTAAGAGTTTTGAAATGAAAGATATGAGTGATATGTCATATGTCGTTGACATTAAGATCCATCGAGACAGGTTTCATGGTATTTTGAGTTTATCTTAAGAAACCTATATTAATAAAGTTTTAAAGAGATTTTAGATGAAAGATTGTTCACCAAGTGTGGCTCCCATTTTGAAAGGCGATATGTTCAATTTGGACCAGTACCCAAAAAATGATTTTGAAATGGAACAAATGAAAAACATTCCATATACTTTTGCAGTCGAAAGCTTAATATATGCTTAGGTTTGTACAAGACTTGACATTACATTTATTGTTAGAATGTTAGGCAAATATCAGAGTAACCCAATATTAGATCACTGGAGAGCTACAAAGGAAGTATTGAGGTACCTTCAAGGGACCAAAAATTACATGCTTATGTAAAGACGAACTGACAACCTAGAGGTAATAGGGTACTTAGATTAAAATTTTGCTAGATGTTTTAATTCACGGAAATTAATATCAGGTTATATCTTCATGTTTGCCTATGGAACCATATCTTAGTAGAGTGATAAGTAGTCTTTGACTACTACTTTCACCATAGAGGCTAAGTCTGGTTCTTATTTTGAGATTACATCACCCAGTGTATAGATAAAGAGTTTCATATATAGCCTTAAAATTGTGAATTCCATTTCTAGGCTAATAAGAATATATTGTGACAATTTAGCTACTATTTTTCTGGTTAAAAACAACAAGAGTGGTAGTCAGAGTAAGCACATCGATATTAAGTTTTTATCTATTAAGGAACGTGTTATCAAAGAGAAAATATTCATTGAACACGTTAGCACTGAATTGATGATAACTAATCATTTAACAAAAGGCATGCCACTAATAAAATTCAAGGATCTTGTTGTTAGAATATGATTGGGTCCCATTATATAGTTTTCATTGTATGAACAATTTTATTTTCATGAAACTCTTATAATATTTTCTCATATTATGGTGCACATTACTAAATTTTAAGAAAATTGATTATTTTGCATAGGATTTATTTATTAAGTAATGTTACCACATTTGGGTTGATACAAAATATAATATATTGTAATATATAGAAGATAATACTTAATTACAAGATGAACTATCGCCATAATTCATATAGTATATTTAGATTGGATTAAAATTTGATAACAAGGTAAAGATATGGATCAAATGGGAGAATGTGATAATTTTTCATATTCTAGGTAGTTTTAATACTCATAAATGGTCCAACATTATGTAATTAATGGATATGAATGTCCTATTTTGTGGTAATAGTCAATGTGTTTGATGGGAGCACATTGATATATGTTTTTTCTTGAAGAGTTATAGGGCCTTAGGCTCCTATTCTCTTTTGCAAAGATATACCATCAATTTTGGAACTAAGAGCTTAGAAGAATTCAAAAAATGCGGACTTTTCGAGCAAAAACATCAATGGAAGAAGGTATTTCGATTTCTTTTGTGTTCGGTTTATTTGTTATCCTAACGTATATTCATGTTGAATTGGCTTATAGATAAACCTTAGTTGTATTAAATCATTATTTTGTATTAGCATAATACTTAAGTTCATTTAATCACTATTAATTTATATTATGTTAATAAATTGTAAAAAAGTAATAATATTTGAAATAATTTATTTAATTGTATTTATATAATATTACTTTATTTTATAATCAATTTAAACATATAAAGGAGATAACTAATATTTATGAGCAATTTGATCATTGCCTATTATTCTGGTAATATAATTTTGTATAAAGAAAAAACATTTAAGAAGATAAATCTCTAGCGTAATTAATTACAATTCTAATGTAATTAGTACTCAAGTTCGCGAAACCTTTATCCATGCAAAAGTCATTCATTTCCTTGAATGTCTTCCCCCAAAAAAAGAAACAAAGATTGTAACGGGCTGCTCACTAAAATTTGTTTTTGTTCACAAAATGAATTAGGACAGGATGTGATAATAATATTAATTATTATTAACCAAGTTTCCTGTGGGAGGCGAAGTAGCGAGAATAGGCTAAATGACAAAGAACATGCCCAATTTCACGAGCTTTGTCACTATCGTAATGGATGGAACTACATGTTAAAATCATTCTAATAATGCGCCTTGGATATACAGGAACAGGATACGTGTCTTCTCTCACTTCGATTCAATTCCAAACCCAAAATCATTACTGCCTAAACGCGTCTAAATCTATGTTTAGTATGACTTCTGTCCAATCAGAATGACCCGCGTGTACCAGTAACCAAACTTACCTGTCAATCATTCGTCAATGTGATATACACAAGACACGTAACGCCAGCACTTAAAGACATGCTGGTTTGCACTTTTATGCTTATACTATGTAATCACAAAATCCACAAACTCCCATACGCATTCCACTTCTGTAACCTCAGCCTGTGAATTGAAACAGAATCGGAAGGGAGCTTTAAAAAGGGTCATTCTAATTAGTTCAGATCTTCTGTTTAATATTATGGTATTTTATTGTGTGTAATAAATCTCAGTCATTTATTTATGTGAGACTCACGTGAAATTTGTAAAATAAATGACTGAAATTTTATAAGATAAAGTAAAACTGAACAGAAGATTTAGACTCCGTTCTAATAGCCAATGTTATGGTTGAGAATGATATTATTACTAATGTAATGTGTGCGATTGATACTCAGTCAATCTTTTCTTTCCTAGTTTACATATTGGACAACACCGAATCATTACAACCATCAAGACAAAGGGGTTTTGGCATTAATTAACTCTACTAAAATGAATCAGATTAACATAATGAAAAGGCCCCGGTTGCCTTTTCTTTTCCTTAGTCCCCCTTATGCTTATATAGGACTTGGGTAGAATCAAGAATGTGATATCTTTTCTGTTCTTATTTCTCTGGAGAGTATTTGAACGCTTCTTTTCTTTCTTTTATTTACAGTAAAAGAAACTTTCTTCTTCCAAATTAGTTTTCTCTTCTTTACGTTTTTTTAACATTTTTGTATTCACTTTGTTCCTTTTTCTCCTCCCCATCTTTTCTTGTGACAGGTAATCCAAAAACCGACCAGCTTCCGCGTCAAAGCTCGTTAACCACATACAACATACACAGCATTCAAGTCCCAAGTCGCTCCCAACAGTCACACCTCTCCCTTTTATATAATTCAACTTTGATATATAACCCCACAAACAAACCCAAAAACATTCTCACTAAAGAAAAAAATGCACAGTCACTCCATTGCTCCTCTCTGCTTCACTCTCCTGTGTATTCTGTTTTTGCTCAATGTAAGCCTATGTCCTTACTCTGTTTCTCAACTCTTTTTCTGCATTTTGGTATGTTCTATTCTTCAAGTTCCAATCTTTATGGTTTATTTGGATCTCTTACTTCACAATGCAGGGGAATTATGTCAGAGCCGGCGAGTCGCCTTCGCTGGCAGCGGAGAACCCATTCACACCAAAAGCTTCTCTACTCCGGTACTGGAACAAAGAGATCCGCAACAACTTACCCAAATCTCAATTCCTTCTCTCCAAGGTCTCGCCGATGAGTGCTGTGGACGCCGCCAGTTTCTCCAAACTTGCCACTCAAAACACACTCAACACTCAGCTCCCGGCGTTTTGCTCCACCGCGAAACTTTTCTGCTTTCCGGATTTGTCCCCGAGTCTTGAGAAACACGATAAAGACTCGAACTTTGCCGTCTACCAGAACAAAAACTTCTCCAACTATGGTAATGCCCGAACCGGAGGACTTGATTCGTTCAAGAACTACTCCGACGGAGTAAACGTTCCTCTTGACTCCTTTCGGCGATACAGTCGCAACGCAGTCGGTCACAAAGATAAGTTTGCCAACTATGCCCCTGATTCCAATGTTGTTGATCAGAGCTTTAACACCTACGGAACCGGAGCCACAGGTGGGGTCGGTGAATTCAAGATGTACAATGAAGAAGTGAACGTCCCAAATCTCCGGTTCACCACTTACGCCGATGATGGCAACGGGAGGGCTCATTCCTTCTCTACTTACACGGAGAATGCAAACTCAGGCAGTGAAAATTTCGCTAGTTATGGGAAGAATGGCAATGGAGTGCCTAATGAGTTCACTGGATATGGAGAAAGCTCTAATGTAATGGGTTCTGGCTTCTCGAATTATGGTGAGACTGGTAATGGGGCTAATGATACGTTCAAGTCATATGGGACTAATGGTAATGTCCCCGAAAACACGTTCAGGAACTACGGTGCCGGCGGAAACTCCGGCGGTGACAGCTTTGCGAATTACAGAGACCAGGCGAATGTTGGTGATGATTCGTTCGAGTCTTACGGGAAGAAATCCAATGCAGAGACCATTAACTTTGCGAATTATGGTAAGTCATTCAATGAAGGGACTGATAAGTTTTCTGGATATGGTCAAGATTCTCAGGGACAGCATATTGGGTTCAAGATCTACGGAGTTAACAACACTTTCAAAGAGTACGCAAAACATGGCGTGACTTTTGCAAAGTACACTAATGTTAGCAGCTCTGATGGTACGAAGAAGAAGGTGAGTGGCAGTTTGGTGAATAAGTGGGTTGAACCGGGTAAGTTTTTTCGCGAGTCAATGGTCAAGAAGGGGACTGTGATGCCTATGCCGGACATTAGAGATAAAATGCCGAAAAGGTCATTTTTGCCCCGAACCATCACGTCGAAATTACCCTTCTCTGCCTCTAAGATATCGGAGCTTAAGCGAATATTTCACGCCGGTGATAATTCAAGCTTAGAGAGCATTATTTCGGACGCCATTAGTGAGTGCGAGAGGGCCCCGAGTGCCGGCGAGACCAAGCGTTGTGTTGGGTCTGCGGAGGATTTAATCGACTTCGTCACCTCCGTTTTGGGGCGTAATGTGGTGGTCCGTACGACGGAAAACGTCAATGGGTCTAAGGAAAACGTCATGATTGGTTCGGTGAGAGGAATCAACGGTGGGAAGATAACCAAGTCAGTGTCTTGTCACCAGAGCTTGTACCCTTATTTGCTCTATTACTGCCACTCTGTTCCAAAGGTTCGGGTCTATGAAGCGGACATTTTGGATCCGAAATCTAAGAGTAAGATCAATCAAGGCGTTGCCATCTGTCACATTGACACATCTGCTTGGGGTCCGACCCATGGTGCTTTCTTGGCTTTGGGTTCAGGTCCGGGTCGGATCGAGGTGTGCCACTGGATTTTTGAGAACGACATGACTTGGACTGTTGCTGATGAATAAGGTTTGGTGATTTGGGTTTTAGCTGTGGCTAAAAAGTGTTAGCTGCTGGCTCGAACTCGGAGAGGTTAAATTGGCCTTTCTCATTTGGATTTGGTTATAATTTGCCAAGATAGGGGTTGTGCTTGTTTTGGTCTTTGGGAGAAGATTATTACTACTGTGTTGTCACTACTATCAATTATAAATATCAGCATCTATATATATATATATATATGCAAATGAAATCCAAAATTTATTATTGCCCAGTCTCCACTTAT
The DNA here is from genome assembly GCA_032467995.1 of Erythroxylum dillonii. NCBI lineage: Eukaryota > Viridiplantae > Streptophyta > Magnoliopsida > Malpighiales > Erythroxylaceae > Erythroxylum > Erythroxylum dillonii. The sequence continues at coordinate 4,546,433 of JANKYE010000001.1, read as the reverse complement.
CTCCCAATCTCAATGTAAGTTTGGATAGCAGCTGACTAAAGCTACTAAGCTAGTCCCCATTGAAGATCCGGGATGTTCAATTCCTAGATAGGAGTAGGATTTGGATCCATCTTCAAACTGTTCATACGATCCCTTTTAGAGGTAGATTTGATGGCAACAATAAGAAATCAAACGCATATACTATCATATAGCATAACCTTGGAGTTGGAGTCTTACAATCCAGCTTACTGTATTTAAAACACCAAACCATAAAGAAGAAAGCGATAGGATTATGTCATATTAATCATTTTAATGTACAATCTAGAAGCATGTGGCTGAAAACGAAGATGAGGTGGTCCACAGTTCATCCTATTTGTGCTGTCACGAGACATCTTGTTATGTTGGCTCTGGGTGAGAACGAAATAGAGTACTAACTGTTACTACGCTGATGGATATTTGACAGGAAGTTGGGGTCATCTTGTATTGATTTGATACTATCATTTCGTTTATGAGGGTTTCTATTCTTATTCATCTGCATTAGAAGCGAAAATATTGATGGGAAAGGCCAAGGAATGGTCATTTATTTGGTCCTTCTTAGAAAATCTGATAAAAGGAAATTGGGTGTGGGAACAGAAAGTGAGGGGGGAATGGCAACAGTGAATGTTTGTGCTGGTGAGAAAAGCGATATAAGATGCCTAAGGATCAGCTTTGACTCATGATATATGCAGATGCAAGCTTTAACATTCCCATCAAACTCACATGGGAACAGAAAGAAGACGTCTGTATCAATTTCCCAGGAAAAAACATGTGTCATTTTCATCTTTAAGGAAGACCTTTTTCAATTCAGGCGATGTATGCTTATCATATACTGTGGTTAACTTGTAACTCTCTTACTTTTGGAACAAATTAACTTGGTATTAGACCTTACACATGCCTCATGCATTATTCATGAAAAGAGCTGATCGATTTGAAGAGAGAACTTATATTGAACTGAGGCTGGTATAAGACAAAAAAAAAAAGCATTTTGGTGGTGGATGAGGCATTTATGGCATGATCTTGGGAAGAGGTAGCCAACAACGGCTTGCCACATCCTGTTTCAACTACTTCACATTTCATTGCCACCCCACACATAAATGACCTCAAATGTACTATCCTCTCTGCCAATTGCCAAGAGTATCCATAACTTACCTGCTTTTTCACAGTAAATTATCCATATCACTAGAAAGACAGACGATTCACGACTTTACACTTTGTTGAAAACGTTCCAAGCTTTTCACTTCTATACATGCTTAGGTGCAAATATTCTTAGACATGTAGATAAATACGATACCAAACTTTCTCAAAGCCTGAGCGTAGCGATGTTTCTGTTACTTCACATGCACAATCTGGAGAAAACATTCTGCTGCGTTTTATTTGTTTTTGCGTGCTTTTTTGGATCATATGCACACACGCACACCCGACACAAGCTACATAAAACGAATTACTTTTGTTATGAGATCGTCCATTAATATATAAAACTTCCACTTTTGAGTTAAATCCCTCGAATGGCTAAAAATAAATACAACCCCACTTGGACCAGCCTTCACGGCTGCTTCACATCTCGACCTTGTTTTCATCTCTCAAGTTGCAATATATTAAGAGACCACGCTCCATGTTTTGGATTATAAGCATATTAGTTTCTAGATCAGGAAAAATATGTGTATTCTGAAGAGGTAGAAAAGATAAATTCTTAATCTGCAGCAAAGAAAAATACTCCTTTGTACAATCAAATCCACATGAGAGAGATAAAACTAAGGTTTCGATCCTTACTGCATAACCCAGATTTGGTTGGGAGCTTATATTCTCTTTCATTAATCAGTTTCTATGAATTGATGAAAGCCAAAGAATTATGAGTCATATGGGATTAAAAGAAAATTACTTTTCCCTATCACCGATTGTTGTTGACAGCTACTTAACCTGCTTTCTTGATATTGAAGTTGTTACGACTTCTCGCTTCTGTGATGCATTGAAGTGGACTCGCCCAACAGTAAATTCTGAAAACAACAATCTTCATAAATTTTCATATGAAAAGTCTCACTTCTTTCAAACTTATATCCGACCTGTACTAGAATCTGATTTCCCATAAATTCTTGGACATTAGTTGCAGCATAACTTGAAATATTTGTACGAAAGAAAGCACTGAAGATGAGGCATACGTACATTATTCATTTACAGAGGGTTTGGTCTAGCTTATTAAAAAAGTCCATTGACCGATATTGTCTTGCTGGCTCTAACTGTTGGGATTTAATTACGCTAGCCAGAGAATCAGCGTACGATCTCATCGTAAGAACTGTTCTAAGTGCATTAAAATGCAATAATATCGAGGTAAAGATATCAGTTCATTAGGAAACCTAATTCCATTTTAAGGCCATAAAAATAAGTGAATTTTAAAATTAACTAAAAGGTTAATGATATTATAAGATAGAAGAATGTAAATGGCAAGAGGATGCATATAATAAAAAAAAGGTTAATTACAAAAAAAATATCAAACTTTGCTCAATTTTATAATTGTAACCTAAACTTCGAAAAGTAGTAATAAAATGTTTAAATTTATAATTTTTTTCAATTCTAGTCCGACGTTAGTATTTCCGTTAAGTTTATTAACATGACTTATTACGTGTCCATAAACCCTAATTATTAATACACGCCAGCTAAAATTAACACAACAAATGAAGATTAATGAAACAACTTCGTTTAATCATATAACTAAATGACATTGTTATTTAAAAATAACATAAATCAAGTCTCAACCCTTTTTTTAGTTTGTTCTACCAACTCTCACCCCTTTCGTTCAGTTTATGCAGCTTCATCTCTTCGTTATCTGTTCGTTCTATCGATCCCCTCAGCCTCTGGACGCTCCAAGCTACTCTCGCATCGTAGCACACAACACATTAGGTAATTCATCTCTTTGTTGCTCTCTAGGTTAATTTTCTAGTTATATGCATGTCGTGGGTAATTAAGCTTTGATGTTTTGTTCATGGGTTTGGTTTGGTTTATAGTTTTTTTTCTTGAAAAGTGGGATTTTTGCATGTAGATGACATGATGAGTCTTTTTTTCTCAATGGATAGATCTATAGAGGCTTTCAGGTCTATTGATCTAGCCTTCAAGTTTGATATAGATTTGGTTGTTGAATTCAATTGTTAAGATTCTAGTTTCAATACATAGACTTTTGGATCTTGAGACCTAGGTTTTGTTAGGCTTATCATTCTTAAGTTCAGTGGACACTTTTTCTTCCTTGATAAGTATTGTCTTTCATCACTATTTCAGGCTATACTTAACGCATAAATATGGTGAAAATTTGATGCGTCAGAGCTACTTATTTATTCACAATGAAGATGTTCTTGTTTACATAAATTTATTGTGCAATGATTACAAGCGCTTCTTCTTTACATAAATTTATTCGCAATGAAGTTGTTCTTCTTTACATTTTGACAATACATAGGTAAGGCTAATTACAGATGCGAGCTCAGATGATCGAAAGTCACCTATAGGCTATATCACTGATGTAAGCTCAGATGATAGAAAGTCACATGTAGGCTATATTTTCATGTTTGTAGGAAGTGTCTTTTCTTGGAAAAGCTGTAGACAATATGTTGTAATTCCTACATTAATAGCAGAAAATTTAACTTATTTTGAAGTTGTAGCTGAGGCCAAATGGGTTTTAAAAAATTTCATTATACTGGTTAAGATTGTTAACTATGTTCCTAAGTTAATAAAATTATATTGTGATGACTTATATATAAGAACCTGAAGAACATAGACAATGCAAAGTATATAGAATTGAAGTACCTTGAGATTAAAAGATGGGTTGATAATGGTGATGTTAAGTATGATTTACTTCTTTTTAGGATTTCTAATTTTCTCAATTGTTGCTTTTTTTTCGTCTTAGAGTATTTATCATTTTGTATTCAATCACACTTTCCCTTTGAATATGTTAGTAAAATTTGAATTTCATTATGATGGAGTGTTGGAAAGGCACGATAATAAATATGTTGGTGGCAAGATTAAAAGGAAGAAGGATATGAATATTGATGAATTTAGCATGATAATTCTAAAATGAGGAGTTAGTTAATGAGGATAGTGATTTTGGAGATGATTTAGTTAATAAGGAGTTATTTGCAATTAATGATAAAGAATATGTTTTTGCGAGAACAAATGAGAGGAGATATGGGAAGACTTTACATAGTGGGTTTGAATGCGACAATGTTACCGATGGGGATGGAGGTTGTAGAAAGAATTTCAATGAAGAAGGTGATCATTCTAAAGATACAGGAAGAGAAGAAGAAGTTCACATTGTGCAAATAGTGAATATAAGGATAGTGATGCTAAAATTCAATCACTGCTTTGTAGTGAAGATGAAGCATCTATTCCAAAGAAGAAATACATTAATTTTAATCCAAAAGTTGATATGACATATTTTAAGTTTAAAATTGAAATGAAGTTTAAGGAGGAGATGTAGTTGAGGGAAGCAATAAGAAAGTTTGCAATTACAAATGGGTATGATGTTTCAATGGAAAATTTTGGTGTGAGAATGGAAGCAGTTTATGAGGCATAATGTCTTTTTCGAGTATATGCTTGTTGAATTGGAAATGAGAAAACATTTGTTATGAAAATAGTAGAAAACAATCATAATTGCAATAAAGTGCAAAGGACTAAACAAATTAGCAAGAAATGGATAGCAAATGAATTCTTACATAAGTTTAAGGGGAACCCAAATTGGCTTGTTACTGAAATAATGGATGATAGCCAATCAAAATATACATTACAGGTCACTAAATCTTAATGTTATAGAGCCAAGTGTATAATGATCGATACATTTGCTAGTTGTCTATAACTGAATTGAAAGAAAGTGTCTATGAGAGGAGATTATTTGTTATCTTGGTATTTACTTTTTCTTTTTATATTTAGCAAAATTGGCTAGATTAAAGATATACACACCATAATAGCTTTACAAAGCTATACATTGAGTAATAGTTTTCCTAAGCTATGCACCTGTTTCAATGGTAAACATAACAACTGAATATTATGGTGTGTTTAACTCATTTTTAAACCTTTAAAATAATCAGGCATTTACTTGTACCTTATAATAAGTTGTTAATTAATAATTAAGAAATAATGAAGTGAGAGAGAGAGAACATCTAAAGTAAACATAACAACTTAATATTATGGTGGCAGGTAATTGAACAAAAAAACGAAAGAGTCTCAGTCCTACATTTGCTCTTCTAACTATTACAATGTCTGCATTTTTGTCATACTTGCATCTGACGTCTAAGCTATGAAATCACGTGGGACTTACAAAATAAAGATACAAACACAAATATTAAGACTTATAAAAAATTTGCATTATGCAGATATATTATTACATATACTACTTTTTGCAAACAACAAGACTCTTACCCTAACGCACAGAACATGTTTGACATTTTATCTGATAATAACAAACTTTTGTCTATCATACAAATACCAAGTACCTACATGAAACCTTCAATTTGAATATTGATTAACATGAATTTATACAAATAACATTGCTAAAAACAATAATTGAAACACTTACTTTTGTATTGATGTATTCATAAAAATGTTGATAATTATTAGGCTTAGCATTTGATATCCGTAACTTCTTCTTATTACAACTGGGGCAATCAATATTCAAGATCTTAATTATATATAGAAAATACATTATTAATTATAACTGAATCCAATTAAATTATCATATTTAACAAATAATATATATTAAAATTATTTTACCATTAAACATAGTGCTTTCTCTCGACAAAATTGATAATATATCATTCCAGCTTCTGCTACATTATCAAAAGAATAATAAATGTTGGACCCCGAACTTTTCTTGGAAGTTGGAACTGTTAAATGAGGAATTGTGGATGATTATTCATGAGTAAAGAAAAGGAAAATTCTTGAATTTGAAATAAAGTAGAAAAGATGGTTTAGATGCAAGATGGATTATATGTGAAATGTTAGAGGTTAAAAGCTGGAAAATGTAGTTGAATATGTGCACTGAGTATGCTTCGATGTTTTAGCCATAACCTTTGCTCTAGTCATCCAAATGAGATGATTCTTGATTTGGATTAAACTAGAGAAATAGGACTACAAATTGTTTGATGAAATTGAGTTTTGATTCAGTCTCAAAGAATTTCAATTTTCAGATGGAAGTTGAGCACAGAATATTGTTGCAGTATAAGAACGGTTAAAAAATGTTTGGTGTATAACTTTTAGACTATGGAACGAAATTGAATGATTTTGATGTCATTAGAAAATTGAGACAATTAGGAACATTTTTCTAGAAGGAAGTGCTATCAAATTCCTTCAATTACATGATTAGAAAAAGGTCTTAATTTTTGGGAAGGAGTTAAGCATGACTTAAATAAATTTTGAAGTCTTGATAGATTAATTATTTTATTTTGTGGAATTAATTAGCATGTTAATGGGATTTAATTAGCATGTTAATGTGAGTAAGATTATATTACATAAGTTGATTGAATTATAGTATTAAGGTGGTAAGATTGCATGAGGGGCAAAATTGGCAAGCCACTTAAGCTTTT
>JANKYE010000001.1:4444905-4459296 GCA_032467995.1 Erythroxylum dillonii | reverse complement strand
TTATTTTAATTTTTTGTTAATTATTTATTTATCATTTTAAATTCTAATTTTCAAATCAAGAATTAGTATATATCATCATTAAATTTTTTTAAAAATTAATCAAACTAAATAATTCTTATTTCATTTTATTCATTGCTTATTATATTTCTTATATATATATATATATATATATATCATATTCAGCAGAAACCTGCCAGTGATCCACCAGCCGAAGGTACACAAACATCATGCGCTCGAGAAAGAGGGAATCTTCACCCCTGCCTTATAACCTGAACTTTCAACTTTAGGGCAAAGGCGCAAAGCATAATTAGAGCAGAAAAAACAAAAAACAGATTCATTGCAGATCTTCCCGCTCACTACGTCGATTTCCATGGCGGACCCCCTCTCCTCTTCCGCCGCTCAACGACCTGAGTCCGATGACCCTACTCCACTATCAGATCCATCTGCTCTACCAACGCCGCAACAACAGTCGTCATCAGCTGCTCTCCCGCCAAACCCTAATCCCAACCCTAATCTCAATCCTAATCCCAGCTCAATTCTACCACCTCAACAACCTCTTCCTGTCCATCCGTACCCACCGGCACCATCGCAGCTCTCCGGCGCCGCCTCTGTGCCTCCGGTGGCTCCGTCGTTCCGTCCTGCTCCGCAGTTTTCTCCGCTTCCGAATTATCCGAACCCTAGCGTGGTAGCCGTGCAGCCGCCTGGGGTTACTGCAGTGCCCGGGATGGTTCCCAGCGGAGTGAGTGGCGGTGCTGGAGTTCCTGTGCCGGCGGCGGCGCCGATGATGGCTTATCAGGTTCCGACAGGTCAGCCTCCAAGACCGTACGCTCCTTTGCCTAATGGTTATGGTGCTGCTTCTATTCCTCCACCCGGTGGGTAATTCTTTTCATAGTAAGGTTCATATTCTTGTTTCGTAGTTTATTGTAATTGAATTTTTCTGGAAGTTTAGTTACGAGCTGTTGTTGTTTTTTTTTTGAATAAATTGCCTTATGTACGACATTGAAGTGATTGAATTTATATAAATTTGCATGGGAATTGATGGATGCTACTAATGATAAATGAGAGTTATTTGTATGCTTTAGTGGGGGAGAGTCTTTTAAAGAGGGGTATGGAGAAATTTAGAAAAAAAAGGGGCATCGATGACGGGATGTTTTCTCCTACAGTGTCTTGATTGAATACCATGAGAAAGATTGGAAGGGCATCATATTGCTTAAGAGAACACCACCTTCTACAACTCCTCTTTTGGTATGCACATATTTGCCTGTTTTTCTTTTGCTTGTTTTTGAATGATTAGCGCAAATTAGGGTTTGTTTTCATGAACCAAGTAGTTAGCATCTAGAGTGTTTGGGTTAAAGGGTGAAACATAATCTGAACCATCATTTGCTCCATTTGTTGTTCTAAATTATGTCTGGTTATGTAATGTTCATCTAGTAGGCCACTTTCTGCTAGTTATAAGGATTCTTTCCCTTTCATGGGTCTATGAATTTCCGGCAGCAGATCATGTTAGCAACTGAGTGCTCGTTGGCTTATATCCAAGGTATTGCAATTTTTAAATTTGAAACACCCTTATGTTTCCTCTATCTGGCTTTTCGTGTTGTTTTCATGTTGCACCATAAACCTCTGACAGTTCATATAAGTTAATGACAATAATATAGCAGTCTAGTTGTCTTGTTTACTTGTGAGTATGAGATGTTCAAAATCTTGCTCAAATGTGAAAAATTCTGCAAATGGTGCCTTGGATAGTATAGAAAAGCTTGTCAAGTGGATGCAACAGGTAACCCCGCTTCTCATTTCTCTGTTATGAGATCAAGCCTATTTCTGTTATTGTTTCCCCCCAGGTTGTCTGTTCAGCTGGTGAAAATTGACGTATGGTGCCATCTCTAGTATGCTTGTATTGTGTGGTAACAGCATTTAATTAAACTTTAATTCCTTATTTAAGAGAATGCTTGTGATGTCTATCAATTATTGATTTGTTTAATTGGTACACTTGCCCTGATGTTTTGCATAGATGTTTGTTTTGTGAATTTGCAGGAATTCCTCGTTATCCTTCCCCATATCCAGCTATGGTTCGCCCTTTGTTTCCTCCTCGTCCACCTGGAACAGTTGGCATACTCCCAGCAGCATCTCGCCCTCTTATTCCAGGGGTTCCTGGTGTTCGTCCACTTATACCTCCAATTGCCAGGCCAGCTATCCCTTCTGTGACTCCAGCCAAGAAACCTCAAACTACTGTTTATGTTGGCAAGATAGCTGCATCTGTTGAAAATGATTTCATGTTGTCTCTCCTTAAGGTTTGATACAGATTGCTTCATTGTCTGGTTATGCTTATTATTCATCTTTTTTGCTCACTATATCTTGTCAAGGGTTATAATTGGAGCATTGATCTCTGAAATTTGATCTTTTTTTTTTTCCTGTTCTGAAGTTCTGTGGACCTGTAAAGAGTTGGAAACGTGAGCAAGACCCTAGTGATGGTACTCTTAAAGGCTTTGGTTTTTGTGAATTTGAATCTGCTGATGGGGTTCTCCGGGCATTGCGTCTACTCAGTAAATTCAACATTGATGGACAAGAGCTGGTGGTATGTTTGGATTTTGATTTTTATCCCTCCAAATTATTTAATATTCTGTATTGTAGTAGTAAGATGTTTACTTCAAGCCTATATTTTACGATATTGAAAACTCAATACTTTTTCACTTGAAGTTGCTGTTCTTTTGAGAGTTAATAAGGGCAGACGAGTCTACTTTTCTTTTGGAGTTGGCAGGTTTTAAGCCTTGAACACCAAGCAGACTATGCCTTTGGCATTTTGATGGAATTACTTGAGGTCAAAATGTTTGTTATTCTTTAACTGTCAATTAATATATGATCGACCAACTTTAAGATTAAATAAACTAGAAAACATTGTCCAGAATTTGGGAGTAACACTTGAGAGTCTTATTAGGTCCTAGAACATTTTAGTGATTCTTATAGAGGGGAAATGTATGCTCTACTTTTTGGATGGTTGGCGAGTTATGTTTTGTTGAGGCACTTGTCTAATTGTTTGGCTGGGCTAATGAATTTAGTGGCTGGGGCAGCTTCTAAGCGGCCTTTCTTCTGGGATTGGAGGAATGAATAAAGGAAAGAACATGATGCAGTTTATCTTCTTAACATAATGAATAATATTCTTCAAAAATTTAATCTTGCATTGAGGCTTGCAATTAATTTTGTTAGGACATTATTCATGCTATCATCTGCCGCTCGTTGTTCTTTTGTTCTAATTTCCTATGCTGATCTTAGCTTCTCTGGTATTTACCTTATGAAAAGCTAAATGTGAGCCAAGCAACGAGAGAATATCTAGAGAAGTATGTTGAAAACAAAACAGAGAATGCAAAGAATGCCAAAGACAGTCAAGCTGCAGGGGCAGAAAAGGATGATGGAGGTGCACAAGGTGTTGAAAATAACGAAGTTTCAAGTACTCATCGAGTGGAGTCAAACAATGATGGTGACAAAGGGAACAAAGAAAATCATGATCTTGCCAATTTTGGTATTGTAACTGATGAAGACAAGGAAGGTGATCGAGAAGCCATGGAGAAGCTTAGAAACATGATAGAAGAGAGGTTAAAGACCAAGCCACTGCCTCCACCTCCACAAACACCTACTGATGATTCTGGAAATTCAACTTTGGAGTTGCCAACTAAATCAAGGGATTTGGACTCCCACGCTGGCATAACAAGAAATGGTTAGTTTTTATAGTTCACTCATAGTTGCATTTTTATTTCTGTTTCTTGTGAATGAATAATAGATGGTAGCTCTTTAATAACTTATTTGGAATTCCTGTTGGCTTTTTTTTTTTTTAATCTTGTTATACATTCTGCAGATGCTAAAGAAGATAACAATGATGATGAGACTAGTGACAACAAAGGAGCAAGTGAACTGGATGGCACTGAAACAAGCTCTCCTGATAGGAACAGTAGGCATGATAGGAGAAGCAGAGATAGAGACAGGGATAGAGAAAGAGATAAAAAACGGGAAAAAGAACGAGAAATAGAAAGATATGAGAGGGAAGCGGAACGGGAGAGAGTAAGGAAAGAGAGGGAGCAGAGAAGAAAGATTGAGGAGGCTGAACGGGAATATGAAGAACGTCTCAAAGATTGGGAGTATAGGGAGAGAGAGAAAGAGAAACAACGGCAATATGACAAGGATAAAGAAAAAGAAAGAGAACGCAAGCGGAGAAAGGAGGTTCTTCATGAAGAAGAAGATGAAGATGATGCAAAAAGGTGGCGCAGGAGTGTTTTAGAGGAGAAGAGGAGGAAGAGGGTGTGGGAGAAGGAGGAGGATGAGGTTGACCGACTAAAAGAAGAGGAAGAAATTGCTGAGGATCGAAAGAGAGCTGAGGAGGAAAAGTTGCTGCAACAACAGAGAGAAGCATTAAAGCTTGCATCTGGTCAAGCTACAAGTAATGGAAGTGAGATGACAGTTTTAACTGATGAAGCTGCTTTTGGAAGTAAAGATATGACTGTTGAACGGGATCGTGATGGTGATTCTGGTTCTGAAAACCGAACAGGTAAAGAGTTCCTCATCTTTCTATCTTTATTTATATTCAATACTTCAAAATTTTCCCTTATTTTGACTCAGTTATGACTTCACATTGTAGATGAAAGAGTTTTACGAAATGGTAGTTGTGAGGAGTCAGCAGTGGGCTCAGCAGCTGATTCAGATGCACGGCAGGGTGTTAATGCTCCTGGTAGAAAACTAGGGTTTGGCTTAGTTGGGTCTGGAAAACGAGCCACTGTACCTTCTGTTTTCCATGAAGAGGATGATGATGAAGCTCATAAGGATAAAAAGATGAGGCCTCTTGTTCCAATTGATTATTCAACTGAGGAGTTGCAAGCCATTCAACCTGCCTCTGGAGGACAACCACCAAATCTGGTTGCAGCGGCAGAATTTGCAAAACGGATATCAAATGTTACTCCTAAAGAAGAGAAGCCTGACGCAGAAAGAGAGAGAAGCAAACGATCTCATGATCGGTCAAGCCAGAGGGATAGGGACCGAAATGACGAAGAAAGGATCAGAAGTGAGAATAGGGATAAAAATCTTGAATGGGAAAAGGATCAAGAACACGGGGTCCGTAAAGTGAAAACGCAAGATAAGCAGAAGCTTTTGGATGCAAAACAATTGATCGACATGATCCCAAAGACAAAGGATGAGCTATTTTCATATGAGATAAACTGGTCTGTGTACGATCAGGTAGCCTGCATATCTATCTCTTGTATATAGTGTCCTTTTTCTGGTTTAAACTTGTGGAGGATATTATAACTTGCTAATGTTAAACCGAATAGAGTATGTTCAAACTGAAGAAGGTTACCCTTTCAGGCTCCCCTTTCTTTCTCTATGACTTCAACTGTTCTTTTTCTTGAGTACTTCCATATGTCACTGGGTACTTGCTTGAAACTATTCACCAAGGAGACAATCATTGGTTTAGAAGACCTTTTTGGAGCATGAACTTGTTGCGTGACTGCACTCATTATGTAGTCTGGCTTACTACTTGATTTATGTTTTAGTCTGCAGAAACAGATTTTGTAACATTTTTTCTTGATTGCTTTCTTGTGGGGAACTTAGCCAAGCTTTGATCCCAAAACTTAATAAAATCTTGCCAGTGGTGCTGGTCTAGAGTCACTAGATCTCATAGGCACTATGTTGAATTTTTTTCGAGTTGCGGTGATTTCGTTTTCCCTCAAGTTAGATTTACTGTACTGAACTAGTAATCAGTAATCATGGTGGGACTTGTGCACATGGAAGCATTTGATAAGAAAATAACATCCTGCTTCTCTGTCTCTGTCCTTTTGTTTTTAATAATTATTATGTCTAAATACCATATTCTATTTTCTTCTACACCTTTACAGCATGGCCTTCACGAGAGGATGAGACCCTGGATTTCAAAGAAGATCACAGAGTTTCTTGGGGAGGAAGAGAAGACATTAGTAGATTACATTGTATCCAGTACTCAAGAACATGTTAAAGCATCTCAAATGCTGGAGATGCTTCAGACAATATTAGACGAGGAAGCTGAAATGTTTGTGCTCAAGATGTGGAGAATGCTCATCTTTGAAATAAAGAAGGTGGAGACAGGTCTTGCGATAAGGTCAAAAACGTGATGAAGGTAGATTATTGCAAGACTTTTTGTCCTTGTTACCATATTGTTCCTTCTAGGCTCGGATTTCATTTTCCATTATTGTCGAACAAACCATGGATTGTCCTATTGTTGTAGTGCAAACAGTAAGTTATCAGGGTGTCTACTTCAGATTCTACCATTTTATGGACACTTCTATACAGGGATAACCAAAATTTTATCTTTCTGTCTCATTTTTCTTGGTCTTACTTCTCCCTTCCTTTTTTCTAATTTTCAGTCCTAAGTTATACAAGTAAAACTCTTCTACGCCCATGCCATACGACATAATAATATTATTTTTTCTTTGTTTTGTATTTCGCAAAATGCTGATCTTGATTGAACTAATGATTTTGGTTAATATTTGGCAAATATTACTTTGACTAAACCTATTTACCGGAGTTTCTTTTTGGTCGATTGGAATATAAATTGAAACCAATTGCTTCTGTTAATTCGGGGCAGTTGTACAGATGGACCAGTTTGGTTTGTAAACTCATTGTTTGCCGCTGTTTCCAGTCCTGGAGACCGTGGCAAGGGCTGCACTTGTTAATACTGAAGTAGCTTCTCTCAGTGCGATTGAGACTGTTATCGGTGTTGATTAGTTGGGATTTACCAACCGCTGCTGGACATATACAGTTATATCTCAATTAGAATGAACATTCTTCTGCTCAGTGGAAAAAGGGGATGTATGTGGGTGGTTTATATTATCCCGCTGGCTCTTTCCTTCTCATGAATGATCTGCTCTGAGGTTTGGTTGACTCGTTAGGATCCAAACCGGGAGCTCTCGAATAGGATGGAGAAGGTTTCTCATATAGACTGGCAGCATCCAGGGTGTATATCAGCAGAGGCTAGCAATTCTCGATGCTGCAGACAGTGATGACCAATGCCACCACACATTCCTCAAGAACTAAGTTTTGATCATGTTCTCGAAAACAATAGTTTCTTAAACCATCTAAAAGGGAATTCGGTATTGATTTCCGCCGCTGCATGAAAAGCTGGTAACGTTGTACATGTTCAAGACACTACTGCTTATCATCTTCAATTCAGAATGGCAGTCAAAAAACATTTCACATAATTATCCTTTTATGTTCCAATATTTCCAGCACCTTTGTGGAGTCGCAACTCTGCTGGCTGATTAAACAAAGTGTATGCTTTAAACCTTCCTTTTTCTTTCAAGAGCTTTAAAGCTCGCGATAGAATAATAGGAACGGTATCTTCCATGTGAGACTAATTGATTCTAATCACATGTTTTTAGCAATCAATCCAAAATGATATCTCATACTAACACTCCTCTTTTAGTGCACAGATGCTTTCAATATTCAATTTATCCAATGACTTATGAAACATCTTATTTGAAATAGCTTTGGTGAGAATGAATCAGTTCTTCTGATTTTACGAATGGGAATTGAATTATCTTGACATCGAGCTTCCGTTTGCTAAATGTTGATCTATTTCAACATGTTGTCTTATCATGTTAAACTGAATTTTATGCAATTCTATAACTGCTTTATTGCCACAGAACAATTTCATAGTTGTCCTAGATGAGTAACCAACTTCTTTTAACAACTCCTTTGATTAAAGAAGCTCATAAATTTCCTTAATCATGCTACGAAACTCAACCTCTGTACTAGATAATGCAACCACTTTTTTCTTCTTAAGCCTCTTGAGTTACCAAGTTATCTCTAGTAAAAGTAAAATATTGTTGTAGACTTTCTATCAAAAATGCTTCTAATTTAAACTAGATTCGTGTCTCCATCAATGTTTAAGTGATTATACTTCTTAAACATGATTCTTTTTTGTGAGGCCTTTTCAAGAATTTTAGGATTTGGATTACAACTTCCATATGCTTTTCACTTGGATTGTGTATGAATTGACTTATTAAATTCACGACATAGGCAATATTTGGTTGTGTGAGACAAGTAAATCAACTTGCGTATGAGCCATTAATATTTTTCAGTTGACGGGAAGATCTTGTTGGTTATGCTCGAGAGCTAATCGATTTGGTTGTAATTTAGTGATAAAATGGTTTAAAGACATTTTTTATCTTGTATGTATTGTGACAAAATAGTTTAAAGACATTCTTTATCTTGTATGTATTTAGATGTATATGATAAAGTTCATAAGATAATTATACATTGTAAATAAAACTATGATGAGAATATAATTATAAAATTTATATTACATTTATGTATTTTTCTTAAATTGTTCCGAGCTATTGCTTTATTAAGATCGAACAACAATAGAACTTAAACAGATTGGCACACATTATGTTTAAGAAAGCAGTTGACTTTATAGACTAAAGTATGGAGATACTTAAACAAATGTGTGAGTGCTTGTTAGAGAACAAGTACTAAAATGACCTTATATAAAAAATCAATTTGAAACATTACTTGTATTTTTGTGAAAATTTTCATTACGATGATTGTATAAGTGATCCTTTAACTTGAGATCTCCAAAGTTATTTTGCATAAAAATTGCTATATTTTGACACTACTTAATGACTTATTCTAATCATAGGTAATTCAGTCGACACTCATTGGATATAACATGAACTATATGGAAGTAGTTGAGTCATCAAGATAGGATTCATTACCCTATAGGATTCATCATCCTAAAGTAAAGAGGGAATATTTCATTGTTTTTGATTAGTATTGATTAGTAAAATTCTTGATCAAGATGAAACGACGTTTTGTAAATAGTTTATAAATGTTATTAATAGAATCAATATCTAATAGTGGAGAAGTAATAAGATTAGAATAAAAATAGAGTAGACATTAATTATATGTCCTATGTCTAACCGAAACATTGTATAATGAAAGGATTAAATTATACAAAAAATCATGCATGAAAAGTTTAGTCGAAGCCAGTTTAACATTTTTAAATGTTTAAATAGTCATGATATATTGCTAGACGCTAATTTTAATATACAGATATAAATTGTTTAATTAGATAATTAAAGATAAATTAAAGGAAATTAATTTAAGTTTATAATTTATATCCTTTGTCAACATATTTGAGAACCTAACGAGTCTCACATAAAGAATGAGTTATAGAGAAAAAATATATGTTAATCAAGTTGGACTTCATTGTAAATTTTGAGAAACTTTATGATTAAATATGAGATATTTACTAAATAAGGATTAATATGAGGTATTATATCTTATTTGGACATAACTGATATTTAATTAAAATTACTTGTAACTCTAACTAAATTTTATTAAAATTAAAATTTAATTTCAATTAAATTAATAAAATATTCATATCTTATTATAAATTTGCTTAAACTCTAAGAAAGCTAATGTTTCTTGCTTAGCCCTCTCTGCAATAATTGCAGAGTTCTCTTAGCTCGTTCTGTGGATACTATTAAGAGGTCAAATACTTGAATTGCTTTGATGGATAAGAAGAGCAAGTTTCGAAAACGGATCGAGAGATACGATTTACGTTTTATTATGATTTATATGTTAATCATCTTATAAGATTTTAGTGATCTTGATTTTCGAAAAATCAAATATAAAAAAACTAGTAATTATTTTGTTGCGGGCGGAATTAGATCTGACCCAATTTTCCAACATTTCTACTATGGGATTTTTAAACTAACGGCGTGTTTGCCGATTTATAGTTAAGCATGCCTATCTCAGCTAATAAGTCAAGTACGCTCTTCTTTTATGAGAGAATTATCCTTAACGAAGCTACCTCGATTTCAAAAAGTATTTTAGCCTTCTAGAAATTTTCATTTCAAACTTAAAATAATCATATTATTAATATAAATTATAATAACAGTTCCTAACTTTCCTTGATGGTTTAGGAATAAGGTAGGATCTAAATTGTTTTGTTTGAACTCATATTCAATTCCATTCTATTAATAAACTTTCAATTAAACATAGTCTAAGACCTTGTTTGGTAATTAGCGGATTGTATTAATTGTTAGCTGATTCTATCAACGATTAGCTAACAGTTAATTATATTAGCTGATTTGACTAGCGGATAACATTAGTTGTTTATTAAAGATGTTTGATAAAACTAGTTATTTAATATTAATCGTTTAAGTGTAAAATGTTTTTTAAGGGTATGACGTAAAAAAAAAGAATTTATAAGGCTATGATTAGATATTTAATTTTATAAAAATTTAAGTTTTTAACTCTAATAAAAAATAGAACATTATTAAAAATTGTCATCATAACATATTTTTATTTTGTAACAAAAAAACTTATTTCGTTAGTAAAAAAAATTCCCAAATTTTGTAGCTAAGGGGTTGTTTGTTTCCATTTTTTTCTCCCATTTTTTGTTGTCGTTTTTGTAAAAAGAAAAACAGGTAAATAAAACTTGTTTGGTTTACTCTGTTGCGATTTTTTGTTTCTAAAAATTAAAAAATCACAATAGTTTTACAGAAACCAGAATACATCGTTTCTCTGAATTTTGACAACATGTTTTATTGGACAGAAAAACATATTCCTATTTTCTATCTCGATTAATAATAATAAGAATAATAAAAGTACAAAATTTATAATAATAATTAATAATAAAAAATAATTAATTTGGTATAATAAAATTAATAATAATAAAAATATAAGTAGAAAATTTATAAAAATAATTAATAATTAATAATAATACTATTATTATTAACAATAAATAATAGATCTTTAACCTTTTTCGTAAAGCTCTTCTTTTTCAGTTTTTATATTACAAATCTCAACCAAACAGATTTTTGTTTTTTTAAGAAAAAAACAGAAACTAAAAACAAGAGACAGAAACCAAAAACAACAACATAAAAACAGAAGTGAAACCAAACGACCCCTAAAAAACTTATTTCATTGTACGTTTTTTTCCGTATAGACCAAGGTATCCACCGACAGACCCATTGACTAACCCCCTCGATGATTTGTAGGCACCTCACAAGGTGGGACAGTTGACCCAAAGAATCATCATAATTTTTAGTTTGAATTATTCATAATATCACTATAGCATAATTAGCATAATTCAAAAATTATGAAAGGAGGGTATAATTAATTTTTGATTGATCATTAAAAAAACTCCTCCTATGGAACCTTTAGAAATCAACTTATTGGGCCTTGAAACGCATAAATAACTTTTTAAGACGGTAAAAAAGTTAACTTTTAATTAATAATCTAAAATACAACTTTTGAGCTGTTTCTAAACACCTCCTAAAAGTCAGATGAAGCAATGGAACGTGTTAAAACATTAACTTATAGGACCGACTGAGAACCACAAGAAGTAACGTAGTGAACCTTGTGAAGAAACTAGGTGATTACAGAATTATGGAAAATCTATAATTATGGAAACACTGTGACCCATGAGAAGAAGAATCAGTGTAAGATATATGTAGATGAAAGGACCAAAGGATACTTCTTCCAATAACCTTGAATTGGATTAAAATGGATTTAAAAATCATAGTCACGACTAGAATATAAAGATTTACATAAAGAGGGGACTTCAAAGGAATACTTCCAGTGAGTTATGTAGAGGGTTGCAGCTAAGGGATTCAATCCTTGAACAGATTGCTGTTATGTCAAATGACCCAGAACCAGGCTACAATCGATCCAGTTGCCAAACCAATAGCGAGGAATAGTACAATTACAATCCCAGCAGTCTCTGCATGATTTATCTGGACAACTTTTGGAGCCATGATCATCAAAACACTAGTCAAATAGCCATTAGTCAGGCCCAATAGGCATGTTAATATGGACACCGGAATCTCCGTCCGGAAGAAAATTGGTCCATGTATGCAGCCTAAGAAAAGGGGGAAAAAGAGCAATCTTGCAAAACAGCCACCAATGGCAGCCTTATCATTCTCAAGGAGGTATACTGCAGTCAAAGACTTGCCAACAAGGTCAAATACATTGAAGCCAGTAATGAGAAGGATTGAATACCAGTCTTTCAGAATCGCAGAGTGCACGTCCTCCGTTATATACCCAGGAAATATTGACAGTGTCACAGCATAGATAAGGAAGATTCCAATACCATACCATTTGACCCTCCCCACAATTTCCCACAATGTTGATCTCCACCGAGCACCTGTCAAGGAACCTCTCTCTTCTTTTTGCTCATTAACAACCACAGTTTTCAAGTCCGAATAGTACTTAATGACTGGAAGTCTGTGGGCCACGTTGTAGAAAACAATGCATATACCCATAACCACTATCCCAACAGCAAAATAAAGGTTTGCACTGTTTCTCAGCCCATGGGCATCTTGTGTATAGACAGCTTTAGTTAAGATCCTAAGGAATGAAACAAGGACACCTGGATTCACCAACTTTAAAAGTTATAAATGCCCCCGTTGGAGTCCAAATAACTTGCTTGAATCATAGCTTGGTAAATTACTCTAACCTACTTTGTAAATTCATATTGAAAAGCAAAAGTAGATGCCTTAAACATGACTAATGTAACTTGATTTTATAAAATAAATAGAAAGCAAATCTTTCAAAGATTAATGTACAAGGCTCAGCTCAGAGGCGAAGGCAGAAGCAGAACAAAATAATCTCTTCAACTGGGTTAACTAGGTTGGCTTCAGAACCATCTGTATACCATAAAAAGTTTCAACCGAAAGGACTCTTGAAAAAGCAACATGAAATGTGCAGCAACAATAAATTGTAGCATCTTAAAAATATGAATAGGATAGAAGACCAAAAGTTTGAAGCTTTCAAGGCTACAAAAACATGTGACGACCTAGTTTAATTACCTGAATGCAACATTGCATACCTACAATCGATTAAGAAAGGAAAATCAAGTATGAGATCTTGAAGTTTTTCTGATTCGTTGACTCAAAATTAGCTTTTGTTATCTTCCATTTTAATGCACGCTAAGGAAGTGAGCTAAACAAGCTTGGTGAGCCAAGTAGACTGATAAAAAACAAAATGGGGAAACTTCAGGTGACTGGATAACCTAAAACCACCAGTATAACTGGGTGTTTGAGGTCTAACTCAACCTAATGCACAACTGTTTCAAGTTTTTGCATCATCATAGCAGCTGAACCACTTCAAGAAACAAAAACCATTTCAAAGCAGAGAACTAGCAGACAGCTATAACTTACCAGAACCAGCTGTGCCCGCAACAATAGCCTGCATATACCTCTCCGGTAACTGTCCGGCAGCCCCAATAAGCCCACCTTGGACAAGCGCATCCGCCATACCCGAAAGGGCCAAGGCGGTGACCGTTACATAAAACCCACCATAAAACCCGACCCGACCCTTTATATAAACCGCGTCCATAATCGGGACCACAAGCAAAGACACAACGAACAACGCAAGACCCACATTGATCCTAACGTAAGCATCGGACTTATGAGCGTAGAAAACAATAAGCAACAAACACAGGAGTTCCACAAGCATGTAAGAGACGGAGAAGATGCGATCAACTGAGACCTCAGGATATATGTAGGAGAAGTAATCAACGGCTGTGATGAAGGCGTTCCACGGTAAGAGAAAGCCGAGGCCGAGTGTAAAGTAGATGATATATGCCAAGTGGAACGTGTCTTCTGGAGTTTTCCGGCGAGGTACAAGGGTGGTGTCGGCGGTGCTGAGGAGAAGAGACGATTCCGATTCGGGTGGTCCCCATTGATCGGGGCTTTTGTCTGCGACACCCATTTGGCGGGTATTGCAAAGCAGAATATTGCGGGCTTCGTATTGGTCGATTTGGGATGCTGAATTCAGGGTCAGCAATAATTAATATATAATTACAACTCATTAAGAGTTGGCAACACTTTCTTCAAGATTGAATCTTGGCTTTGTGCAAATGTACTTTGAATCAAACTCTGCTTTTAATCAAGGTTGTTTGTACGGGCGATATGTACGTTGCGTATCGGTTCAGTTTGTAAATTTAAAAACTTTAGGACTAATTTGTAAGAAAAAAGTTCTTGACACTAAATCTCCCCTCGCTCTCGATATTTGCCAATGTTTTAAAAATCGGACCGGACATTGAACCGGTCGAAGGAAAGATTTAAGGTTTAGAAGTTTAACCGGTAGTGAACCGCTATCAAACCGGAATATAATAAATAAGATGAAATTTTTATAAAAATAAATAAAAATAAAATATTTTATTGAAAGGAAAAATACACCAATGTTTATTATTATCTAATGAACCAAAAATAAATAAATATGAGTCCAATATAAAACTTAAAATAACATTTAAGAGAAAAATTGTATTTCTGAAGGAGGTTGCGTTTCATCATCGTCAAAAGCTCCAAATTCTCCAATGCTATTTAAAGATTCGTAAACTACGCTTTCATCCAAAGTATTTGC
>JANKYE010000001.1:4403931-4433453 GCA_032467995.1 Erythroxylum dillonii | reverse complement strand
CGCGTCTAGGGAGTAGGAGAGCCCTCTGGGTATGCACTATCTCCCTTCGAGCTCGAGGCTCGTTTTCAGTATCAGTATCAATGGCGACTCTGGTCACAACTGTTGTTATTATCCATTTATGCATTTGTGTATGAAATGCATATGCCCAATTAACAATCCATATAAAACAGTCTGCCCCAGTAGAGGCAGCGAAATGATCACAGTAAAGCACAGTATATCACAGTAATAGCAAACAATTCACAATGTGTTCATATAGCACAATTATACCAGTCACATCACAATTAAGCTGATGTAGCACGTCACCCTCGCGGGGCACGGACTCGGATATCACCAACGATGTCAGGTTCGGGTCACGCGGGAGTGGGGTGTTACATTTGACATTTCCTTATATATTGTGTTTTTGTCCCTAGAACAAGAATTATTGTACCACAATTTTGGAAGGAACAAAAATTTCTATCCTTGTCCTCTAAAGATGGAACAAAAATGTGAGGACAGCAAGCAAACAAGATGAAAGATAATTTTTGTGTCCTTGTCCAATGTCCTCACCTATGAGGACAACAATCAAATGTAGGGTAATAACAACTTGAAAAGAGAAAGTAAAAGAAATATCTCCTTTTTTTATTATATATATCGTACCTAGCTTACAATGGGAATTTATAACACAATTGTGCAAGAAACTAGGAGGTAAATTAGGAAGAAACAGAGGAGAAGAATTCGCTCTAAACTAAGAAAGAAAAGATATACAATAGCTGTACAACTTCTATTCTAGGAAAGAAAGAGAGATTTAAGGTAGAGAAAATATCTCAACACTCCCCGTCAAGTTGGTGCATGGATGTCATACATGCCCAACTTGTCAAGACATTTTAAGAATATTTGACTTGTAACTGCCTTAGTAAGAATATCGATCAATTGATCTTCAGATCGAATCTTTGGTAACTCTAAGGCTTTATCTTCTAACTTCTCCTTGATAAAAAAATCTATCCACCTTAACGTGTTTTGTTTGGTCATGTTGGACTAGATTTTGGGCAATGTCACATGCAATTTTATTATCGCAGTATAACTGGATTGCTCGTTCAATTGAATAACCCAATTCTTGAAGAAGGAGCTTCAGCCACCAAGCTTTACAAAGTGCTAATGCCATACCCCTAAATTCAGCTTTTGCACTTGATCGAGCAACAACGTATTGTTTTTTACTTCTCCAAGTAACTAGATTAGCTCCCACAAATGTGAAGTATCTTGAAGTTGATCTCTTGTCATCTATTGCCCCTGCCCAATCAGCATCAGTATATACCACAATGTCTCGATAGTTTGCAGTTTTTGTGAAAAATATTCCTTTTCCAGGAGCAGATTTTATATATCTCAAAATACGCATGACAACATTCATATGTTGTTCATATGGATTGTGCATATATTGACTTACAACACTCAATGCATAGGCAAGATCTGGTCTGGTGTGTGCCAAGTACATCAACCTTACTACAAGATGTTGATATCTTCCTTTGTTAGTTGGCACTTGATCCGCTTCAATACATAACTTCAAGCCTTCTTCTATTGGAGTATTTGTTGGTTTACATGTAGACATACCTATTTCTTGTAATAAATCTAATGCATATTTTCTCTGAGATAAGAAAATACCTTTCTTAGATCTCGAGACTTCAATTCCAAGAAAATATTTCAAGGAGCCAAGATCTTTCATTTCAAATTCTTTTGACAAATACTCATGTAATGTCTTTCTTTCCTCTGCATCATTTCCGGTAACCACCATGTCATCCACATATACAATGAGAGCAGTGATCTTACCCTGTCGTTTCTTCAAGAACAAAGTGTGGTCTGAATTTCATTGATGGTATCTGAATGCCTTCATAGACTTTGTGAACCTTCCAAACCGTGCTCTTGGAGATTGTTTCAGCCCATATAATGATTTCTTCAGTCTACACACCTTTCTGCTATGTCTTTCTGGTATCATACATCTTGGAGGAAGTTCCATATAAATTCTTCAGATAATTCTCCATGTAAAAAGGCATTTTTTACATCAAAATGTTATTGTGGCTAATCCAGGTTTACAACTAAGGACAATAACACTCTAACGATGTTGATTTTAGCTACAGGTGCAAAAGTGTCTGTATAATCAATACCATAAGCTTGTGTATATCCCTTTGCTACCAATTTTGCTTTCAGTCGTTCAACAGTGCCATTTGTTTTATATTTTACAGTATAAATCCATCGACAACCCATAGGTTTCTTTCCTTTTAGGCAATTAACCAAATCCCAAGTTTTGTTCTTTTTCAAAGAACTCAATTCCTCATTCATAGCATCTTTCCATCTTGCATCAGCTAATGCATCCTGCACACTGTTAGGAATATATACAGTAGATAATTGATTCACAAATAACTGATTTGATTAAGACAGATTTTGGTTAGACACATAATGGCTCATAGGATATTTAATTTTGCTCGAAAGTTCAGGTTCATATGTGGGTTTAGGAATACCTCTATTGACACGATTTGGTAGTTGTTTTCTAGGTAACTCAGCTTTAGGAACAGTACAATCCTCAACATGCGATTGGTGTGGTGTTTCAGAAGGAAAATCGACCTCTTCAGTTGAAGTACTTGTATCAGTTGAAGGACTTGTATCACCAACATCAATTACCTCTTCAGTTGATCTTGAATTATGTGCTTCTTCAAAATTTTTATCCTAATTAAAATCCAATGTACAAAGTAACATCACCAACATATTCAAGATAATCAAGAGTCTGAATTTCCTTTTGATACTCCCCCTGAAGTTCAGAATCTGCAGAAAAATACATTGAATCCTCATGAAAAACCACATCCATTGTTACAAACATACGTTGTGTTTGAGGGTTATAACATTTGTACCCTTTTTTATGTATGGCATATCCTAAGAAAACACAATGTAAAGCTCGTGGGTCTAGTTTACTTCTTTGATTTTTGTGAAGATAGACAAAGACGACACAAGCAAAAATATGAGGAAGTAAATCAGGAATGGTTGGGGGCAATCACAACATCAGTAAGTGCTGAAAATGGTGTTTGAAAGTTAAGGGAGCGTGAAGGAATTCGATTAATTGAGTGAACTGCAAACATAAGAGCTTCTCCCCAATAGGCCAATGGCATATGAGCTTCAATTAAAACAGCCCTAACAACTTTTAGTAAATGACGTTTTTTCCATTCTAAAACTCCATT
This sequence comes from Erythroxylum dillonii, assembly GCA_032467995.1. Lineage (NCBI taxonomy): Eukaryota > Viridiplantae > Streptophyta > Magnoliopsida > Malpighiales > Erythroxylaceae > Erythroxylum > Erythroxylum dillonii. The sequence continues at coordinate 4,430,253 of JANKYE010000001.1, read as the reverse complement.
TTGTTGAGAGGTATCAACACAAGTTGTTTGGTTAACAATTCCCTGCACTTCTAAAAACTGTTGAAGTTCAGAGTTTTTATATTACCCGCCATTATCACTTCGTAGAACCTGAATCTGTCCATTATACTGAGTTCTTATCATCCTGTGGAATTTCTGAAATAACAAATTTACTTCACTTTTTGATTTCATCAACCACAACCAAGTCATTTGAGTACAATCGTCTATAAAAGTAACAAACCAACGTAAGCCACTCATGGTCAGAATTCTAGATGGACCCCACACATCTGAGTGAATAACCATAAGTGGAAAAGGACTTTTATTCAATCTTAATGGAAATAAAGTTCGATGGCTTTTTGCAAGTTCATATATATCACAACAGAAACTAGAAAGGTCAACATGTTCAAACAAACCAGGGAATAGTCTGTTAAAATACCCAAAAGAAGGATGCCCCAATCTCCGATGCTAGAGCCAAATTTCATATTCATTCTTCTTCTCTTTACAGCCTTCCATTGCCAGTACTTCATGCAATTTATTTATGTTGTTTGCTGTTAAGTCCAAGTAGTACAATTTTCTTCGCCTAACACCACAACCAATCGTTTGTTTTGTTTGAATGTCCTTGAAAACACAAAAAACAGGCCAAAAAATTACAACACAAAATAATGCTTGGGTTATTTGTGAAACCGATAATAGATTATAATTCAAGGATGGAACAACCAACACAGAATCGAGGTTTAAAGTGTTAGTGAGTGATACATGACCTTCCCCAATGATTGAGGATTTATTACCATCAGCAGTAAATATGTTTTTTTGTGAAGAGGTTCTAAGGTTTGTGACCTGTCTTGGATCAAAAATCACATGATCAGAAGCATCGGAATCAATTATCCATGTATTATTAAAAACAGGTCTAGAGACATTCAAGGCCTTACCACACGTATCAGTAGTTGTAATCAGCGCCATACCTTCTTCAGTACTATTATCACCAGTTTTAGCAATTGTAGCAACAAAATTCTTGGAATTCTTGGAGGAATTTCTTTGAGAAGCTCTGCTATGATCCCACCATTTTGGATATCTCACAATTTCATAGCAACGCTCCTTTGTATGTCCAGACTGATCGCAATGTGTACATTTGTATCTTGATTTTTCGAAGGCTTTACCTGTCTTTGGTTGATTTCAAGTCATCATCACTGCAGCATTAGTGTTTCCAACTCGAAGTTCAATGTCGCATGGCGAACTGCTTCTCGTCGAATTAATGAATAACATTCTTCCAAACTAGGAACTGGTTCTTTGCGCAAAATTTCCCCACGAACTTGCTCAAAATCACTATCCAAACCAGCGAGAAATATATGCACTCGTAATCGTTCAATAGGTTTTTGATATGATGTTACATCATCAGGATCTTTCATGACCACTTTATCTCGATGGTCCAATTCTCGAAAAATCTCAACTAGCTCTCCATAGCATTCAGATAAAGACCTCCCATTTTGTTTGGCTGTGAAGGCCTTTTGGTTTAAGGAAAAAACTTATAGTTCGTCACTTCCATCATAAAAGGCTTTTGATAAAGCATTCCATATCTCATGAGCAGTAGAAAGACGTAAATACCTTTTCATAATTTCAGGCTTCATTGACATCAACAACCACCGTTTCACTTTTTGATTTTCTGCATACGATTTTTCATATCCTTTGTCAGATTCCGTCAGTTGTTTCATCTTGCCACGAATGTAAGAGAGTTTTTCTCTTTCAGCAATATGCATCTCCATTAGTTGAGGCCAAACATCATAATTTGATTCATCAAGAATAATTCCTGCGTTAAAAACACTTTCAGGTTGCATAACTACAGGAATACTCATATTTTTTCCACTGATCTTTGATACCAACTTGAAAAGAGAAAGTAAGAGAAATATCTCCATTTTATTATTATGTATATCGTACCCAACTTATAATGGAAATTTATAATACAATTGTGCAAGAAACTAGGAGGTAAATTAGGAAGAAATAGAGGAGAAGAATTCACTCTAAACTAAGAAAGAAAAGATATACAATAGCTGTACAACTTCTATTTTAGGAAAGAAAGAGAGATTTGAGGTAGAGAAAAAATCTCAACAATAACACCCTCACGTCGCACAGTCCTCACCATCACTGGTTGCACTAACGCATCTGTTCCATCGCTCACATTGCTGTAGCCCTCGCCTCTCACACTGTTTGATCGCTGTCGTCGCTCACAGCTCACTGTCGTCTGCCTTCACTAGTTCTTTATATTTAGATGTCTATCAATCCAATGATTCATAAACTCTAGGTGCATCTTGTCTAAGTCAATTTATTACTTCTAATTACTTGATAATTAGAATCAGATTAATTAATATCACAATAAATATAAGAAAAAAGAAAAGAAACTTTTCATTAAGAAAAGGATTGTTGTGTCATAATATGATAGTTATATTATGATTTATTAATTATTGTGATTTATTATAATTATGTACTCATTACTCGTAATTATACTCATATTAGTCGTAATTATCATAATGGTCTGCAATTGGAATATAACTCGTAATTTACAGTCAATCATCCTTTTCCAACTCTATATTTTCACCAAATGGAGATCCCTACTTAAATTTCGGATATTTGAATAATTGGAGACCAAATAGACTTTCAATGCAAAATTCTAGAGCAAAACGGACCTGACACAAGACTACGAGTCATCAATTGATAAAAGGGCATTTTCCAAATAATCTAAGGCAAAACCCACGAACTAGATCATTGAACATTGTAGTTGAGAAGCGAAGAGGGTTTAATTAAAAAAATTTGCAGATAAGTCCTTCAAAATTTTAAATTTTACAATATTGGCTTATATTTGGTCAGTATTTCAAATGTTGGCCAGTATAAGACAACATTACCGGTACCGATGATCGATGCCGAACAATATGATTTCATACCATTTTCTGTTTGGAACGGTATGAAATTCATAATATTGATATGGAGTGGATTATTGTAGGTTTGGATTTGAAAATTTGAATGAATTATTGTGTTGTCTTTTTTTAAAAAAAATTATTGTGTTGTCTCTTAAAGAATTGTAGGCTTGTAGTTTTGTTATGTTAATCAAAATTAGTAAATGAAATATTATTCTAATAGAGAATGAAAAGTTAGCAAAAAAAATAGTGACTGAAAGATTAAAATTAGTAAATAAAAGATTAAAATTAGTTTGTACATAAATTGTAAAAAAGTAGTTACCATAAAATAGTTTATAAATTGAACTGTGTAATCAAACAAAATAGATTCATTTATAGTTACATTATGCCATCACATAAAATTGGTCATAGTCGTGAATTTATGATTGAATTATGTAAAAAAATAAGTTAAAGTTGTGAGTTTATGTCTTAGTTTTGTAATCACACAAAATAGTGGATTTTTCTCAACACTTTAGATAAGAACTTATATAATCGGTCACCTATGTTATGAAATCTCTAATGTAATTAATAATTCCAAGAAATTGTTGAATTTGTTTTGTGTTGAGATTTTCATTACAGAAATGTAATAACTCACTAGTTATATGAAGGCCAGGCTAATAAAATCCATCATAAAATTTCATTCCCAAAAATTTTATTTAGGTTGCTTCAATGTGACTTTCATATTGTTTTGTGAGATCCAAAAAAAAAAGAGGAGTAGTACCTTATAATCCTTATAGGTCATAGACTATAATAGAATGTCAACACTATAAATCAAGACATTATTAAGAAAGGCTCATAGATCTTTATTATAGCCCTTTGAAATAGTGATGGAGCAACTTTAAGTTCAAATATTATAACAATCTATTGATATTGGGCATTAGGGACGTAAAAATTTATTCTATACCTTTCTTGTAGGTTTATTCCAAGTACCAAAAACCTACCTTTAAGTTAAACTTTGAAAAGATTTTTTCTTGTTTAAGAAACAAGACTTGAGTATTGATCTTTGGTATTAGAAATTTATCATTTTGAATGAATGCATTTGGAGGTTAATAATCAATCACTAACTTCTTTTTTCCTCCTTTTTGTTTTGCTCTTTTGTTTACATTAAAAGCTTGACAAGCCTAATATGATTTTGTAGGCTCAATTAATCTTTATTGAAGCAAGATATCACACTCCTCTTATGCTAGCTTCAAATCATCAAGATTCATTATAGGATGAGTGGCTTTGGTAGGATTGTTATCCTCTTCTTTTTTTTGAAAGGTAAATGAATGAAGAATTGTGGATTCTTCCAAAGAGGATGTCAATGTGAGAATTGTGCAAGGATCTTAGGACAACAGTCCTAAAATTGATCTCGTAATACTCCATAATGATGAGGAACTTAAATAAGTTCAAACATGTTTGTATATCAATATTTGCACTAAAATTGGCTTTGCATTTAATACTAACAAGTAGAATTTGCAATGAAGATGCCTTACAATATACATCCATACCAATTAGGATATCTAGGCCAGGGAGATGACTACCAAGAACTTTTGTCCACATAACACAATTAGGGAAAAACCTTATCATTATTTTTTTCTTTTGATAAGCCTAATTTTAAATGAGTTTTCATTAACAACCGTGAAATATTCATTATGAGGTATACATGCTTCTGAAGGTAAGATGTTGGGCTTCATAATACTATTACAAGATCTAGTATCCATATATCCAATAGCTTTAATTGGGTTATCATATTTGTCATGTAACAATTGGATATGAGCATAATGACGTGGAACAATGATAAGCTTTTAGGTTATTTTGAAACATGGTTATGGTAGCATATATAGGTTATCATCCTCAATATCATCATTTGTAAAATCATCAAATGAGTCAAATTCACCATCAAAGTAATCAATAGGCATAATAGTCTCACTAGATTCCAATAGTTTCAAATCCTTTTTTGTCTTGTTTGAACATCGTCAGGTAAAATGTCTTGGTTTGCCATAAATAAAACATTTATCTAATTCTTTAGAATGAGGAGTTCTCTTTTTAAAAGAATCGAATAGGTCTAAGCCTTTTACTTATGCTGCATGACTTTTAATAACCTCCATTAGAATTTTGGAATTTTTGAGATCACCTAGAGGAAAACTTCTTATGGTGATGTTTCTTTTTAGGAGACATTCATAGTCTTTTTTCAATTTACATTTGATCTGTAGATAAGGCTTGTTGCAAGCCTTCTTCAAAAGAGGACCCCTTTTGATCATGTTTTTGAAAAATGTTTGTTAACCATAGAGTTTATTAAGAGAGGCTAATGTAAGTAGATAAATCTCACTAAAATATATTTCTCTCATATCTCTTCGTAAGGCAGCAATGATCCTTTATGATTCAGGTTGAAGTTCATCTGGAAATGATGCAATGAATGTATAATGGAGATTGACATCATTAAAACCATTAAGCAGGTAATCCCATTCCATCATATGTTGATAATGCTTTTAAAGATCTCTCCGATCTATAGAACACCATTTCATTTCGAAATATTCTTATTGGATTTGCTTATCACCATGACAAATATCTACATATGTTACTTAAATATATCAAAGTTTTCTATAATAATCCAAACTTTGCCACCATTTCTTTAAAGTACCAAGAAAACAAGAAGTGAATTTAGACAATATATCTGTCAAAGTAGTATCAGGTTGAGTCATTTGCAAATCAATTTAAGCATATAATTCATGTAGACGATCTCTCCATTTTTTTTTTTTTGGTGGAAGATCATCAAAGATAAACAAGGATCCTAAGGTGGGATAAGGTGGAGTTATTGGCATAGGTGGTGGAGGAGGTCTAAGGGGTTCAATCCTTGTTGATTCAGCTTCACTTATTTCTAGTTCAGCCTTCCCATGAAATAGAGTAGTTTCAAGAAACTCAAACACCTTAGGAAGGGATCCCAACAACATCAAAGTTAGGTCTTCATCTTCAAATGTCACATCCAAATTTATTAAATCAGTAACTAAATGATTAAAATTGGTGATGTGATGATTTATAGTGGTACTCGAAATATAAGAAAAATGAAACAGTCTCTTCTTCATATGAAGCTTATTTTAACTACTTTTCTTCAAGATTTTTTTCCTCAAATGCGTTTCAAAATTAATATGCTGAAGTTTCTTTCGAGAAAGCATACTTTTGCTCTCTAAAAAGACATAATCGAATTTTACCACATGCCAAACGATTTATAGTCATCCAATCTTTCTCCTCAACACCATCTGATTTCTTTTCTTTGATGGCAACGTCAAGATCTTGCTAAAAAAGAGCATTTTGAATCTCACTTTGTCACATTCCGAAATGACCGATACTATCAAAAATCTTCATCGCAAATCTTACATTTGTCATTACAGTTATTGTCAAAATGGACGAGGAAAAAGCAGTCAACGTGGATGGCGTGGAAATTTTTCTATCTTTTGTCATCTTTGCTACAATAGCTGTCGATGCGAAAACTCAAAAGCCCAAAGAAATCTTTTCTGATGTTAAGATTACACTACACTGTAACCATGGAGCATACTAAGAAGAAACCTTGACTCTAATACCAATTATTGAGAAAAGCTGGGTTAATTTTCACCAATATTAACAAATTCACCTCGAGCACTATTGAGCAGATGAATAAAGTGTGAATGATTGTACTAAAAATCATACCAGGTAAATTCTTAAGAACGACTGGAGGGGTTATAAACTGTCCAACTTAAAACTCAATCTCCTTGACAGAATTTTCCTAAATATGAAATTTAATGGCACAATAATTCACTATAACTATACTTTACAATAGCTATTAAATAGACAAATAAAAAATACTAGAATTTAATAACGTTCAACTAATTATGCCAACTTTCTCATACACTATTAAATTAATATTTTACTATTTCAAAGGAAATAATACAAACGAAAAATTACAATGAAAGAGAAAATTTTTGCCTCACGAAAAGATAGATAATTTTGAGATGTATTTAACTAAGGAGAGGAGGCTCCTTTATAACTTTAGGAACTCCACAATTTTCACAAATTTTTGATGCAGGTGAAATTGTGGGATGAGCCCATAAGAGATTTGAAGAAATGGAATTCACCTAAGGTGGAGATTTCTCGAGTTGTCAAGAATTTTAGCTTATCTCACAATTTAACCAATATAAAAAATTTGTGAGAATGACGGATTTTTCAAGTTACAAAAAGTTATACCGTATCCTTGTTCTTCTATTCTTTAAATTTTCATTTTCCATTTTCTTTTACATTAACGATATTGATAAGTAACAGGGAAGAAAGAGATTCTTTCTTGCATCCAAAGACTTGAAATCGCAATTGACAGTGCTACAGCCTACAGGTCTTTGGTTTCTCCACAACTACCCTGAAGGTTGTATTGTTCATCGAGACATTAAGGCACATAATCTTTCCAGCTTTATGAATGATGAATCGTGTTTCTATATGATTTGCTGAATACATGCCGCATTGCAAACCAACCAACATCCTCCTCACTTCTGACTTTCACGCAAAACTCTCAGACTTCGGATTATCAAAGATTTTGGATGTAGGTCAGTGTTTTGTAAGGTCAGAAGTGAGGGGTACATTTGGCTATGTGGATCCTGAGTATCAAAGAAACCACCATGTAAACGCTAAAGGGGATGTCTACAGTTTTGGGATAGTGCTAGGGCAATTGCTCTCGGGACGGAAGGTGTTCGATCTGAATACAAACGAGCCGGTGCAGCTAAGTAAGTTGGTAAGAACCAATCAATAATGAGTCTCTATGTTGGGCACTTCCTTGTGGTACCAATTGTTCCTGATGCATATCTCCACTCCTCGGGCAAAACTTCTTGCAAGAGGTGGTGATGTGATATAATTTGCAGATCCCAAACTTAATGGGGAGTACTCAGTCGAAGCTTTCGACCAGGTAATACCATCATTGGAGCAAGTGGCATTAAGATTAGAAAAGGTGATAGAAATCTCAATGCGACTAAATTCATTTACATATGGTCAATCATCGATCTCGGTTTAATCTGAAACCAGTAACAATATTAGAGGATAACAGATTGGTTGGTCTTCAATAATTTTTACAAAAATTAACAACGTTCTTATTGTTACAAAATTAGAAAGGAATTATACACAATCATGTGTATTTGTACAATGCCTGGTGAAAAGAACAGAAGCTGATATAGGATCATGGATATCAGCTCATTAAAAACAGCTGATATCACATAAACAAGAGAGAAGCAAACGACCATCCCTACACAATGAGCGTATGTACACGGATGGATGCTTGGAAAAAACCAAAAAAATTTAGGCAACCCTCAAAAATTTGGATTACCATACATGAATAAATCGTTCTCGAGAAAGCACTGAATTCTTCGATGGGGAGGAGTTTCTTTCATAAAATTCATGGAGAATCTTGATGAGAGTACTGGCCTTCTTGCTTGCTTTCGATGTGCCTTCAGTGAGTTGGGAATACAAGGATTCCATAAGTGAAGCGTTCTTTATTAGAGCACCAACTACATCTTGGCCACCATTGATGCACAAAGCAAGTAACAAAGACACACATTGCTCCTTTGCTGTCCTTGAATAGGAAGAAAGAAAGATCCCTAGGATCTGACGCAAAGCTCCATTGCAAAGGACTTCCTTTGCCCCGTCAAAATTTTCAGCTAAAGTTGCCAAAACCGCCAAAGAATCAGTGATCAGTTCTTCTCCTTCAGAAGATGTTAGAAGACTAAGAAGTAAAGGAACTATCTTGGCTGTAAGAACCCTCCGGTGATTCCCATGGTACATAAGCAGCCCATAAATTGCAACCAAAGCATTCTTTTTGCCTCGATCACTTCCTTCATTCACCATTTCTACTAAAGCTGGTATAGCGTTTGTACTTTCTCCTATCAATTTCCTGTATTCTTCGATGGAAGCAAGGTAAAATATTGTCGCAGCCGCATGCTGCATAGCCTCCATCTTCAACCCCCTCCGCAGAACATCTACAATCAACACCAATCCTCCATTCTCAACAATGAGAGCTTTGCTTCTCGAATGCTTGGAAAGATTCAACAAAGCTGCAATAGCGTTCTCTTGACACACAGCATCTTCAGACAATAACAAGTTTAATAGATATGGAATCACTCCGGCTTCAGCTAAGCAAGACCTATTGAAAACACTGGTCTTGCTAAGAATCCGAATCTCATAAGCCGCTTTGTTCATATCTTCACAACCTCCATTTTCAAGCCTGTTAGCAAGAAAACAAGCAACCATTTTGATTGCAACTTCCGCTGCCAAACTGCCAGCAGCAAGCGTTCTAGTGACTTCCCGATTCTTATGATTCGACTCCACAACCACCGGTAAGCCATGCTCCACACAGTATTGTTGAATCAATCGCTTGACAGTTAAGTTTGGTACAAGTTCAGTACTAGTCAGCTTTTTTCCTGTCTTAGGACAAGTTTGATTTCCATTCCTGAACCACTTCAATATCGAAGAACGATCATAAGTGTGTCCTGTCTCTAACGTGACAGGATCTTTCATGATCTCAAGCGAAATGGGACATCGAAAATCGTCGCTGTTAAGGCACCTAACCCCATCTGTCTGAAATTTACTCTCAAGATCAACTTGTTGGGCGATTCCATTATCAATGCGATCAAAAAGCACGCACCTTGAATAACTCATCAGCGCCATCAAGCCACTCAAAAGCGTCAAGTCTCTTTTTCCCTCTGAATATTCAAGTTCCATCTCTCCCTCTAGAAACTTCACCTCTTTTCGACAATCATTCCACTTTTTCACTCCAATGTAATCCAAAACCTCCTTCAGATCACTTTTCTCAGGATTCGCACCAACCTGAAACTGACTCAGAATTGACATAACTTCATCTATGACCCGTTTATCTTCCAGGTCGACTTCGAATCTCGCCTTACGCGCCTGCCTCGCCACCAATTCAACCAACTCCTTCACTTCGCCGGAAACGTCCAGTAACCAGAGCGGCAAAACATCCAGACTAATTGCTATGGATCGGACAAAGACCCGAAATTGACCGGAAACGAGCTCCGAATTTATCAGCATCCATATGCGCGATCCATCTCGGGTACAATCCTCTAGCAAGAACAGGACCTTCTGTAGAGTGATATGGAGCTCTGACAAGCCGAGGACGAAGGAGTCCGGTAGATCCGACCGGATGGGCCGGATTTCGTCAAAGAAATGAAGAAGATTGCTGACTTGACGGATCGTCTCGCGCCCAATTAGCGAATTGCAAGAGAAAACCTTGGATCTATAACCGCGAATGGCGTGGGCTAGATCGGTCAAGGAGGTTAAGAGCGTACTGGGAGCTACACTCTCGCATGGATGTACCGCCGGGAACGTCAGAACCCGGCGAGCTGACCCGATGGGTATCTGGATCATGAAAATATGAGTGGATATGTTGAAAAGTTGGAAATTGGCTTTTAGCTATTTGGGTCGTGTCTTTAGGGTGGACTTTGGTGTATGGCGGTTAGTGGCTAAATATAGGAAGACGGGTAGCGGATCCAGGTAGGGACACGCGTCGCTAGATTATTTGATATTGATTGATCCAACGGTGCAGGTGGCCGAGAAGCATGTGAGTGATCGAGAGATGGGGGAAGGCGGCTTCGTAGAGAGCTTCGAGTTTGGGGGTCGAGTGGATGGCTAAGCGACACGTGGGCAGAGATTTTGGGACGGGCTCGTGATCATTAAGGTAAGTGAGGGCGGGCAGCCGACAATTAGTTGGAGATATAGTGCCAAATAAATAACAATGGGCAAGGAAGCTGCTGCCCACATCTTTAGGTAATTGAGACATTAAATGTAATTCTCGTGATTTTGATACTTTGAATAGGTAATACTTTTTCATATTATTTGATGTAAAAAAGAAAATATTAGAAAATATGTATTTTATTTAATATTTTAAAAATAAGTTAAATTGAGCTTGAAACTCGATTAAGCTTGGACTAATACGTCCGAGCTAGATTCTGATTGAATTTTGAGCTTTTATTTACGCTTCAAATTGAAATATTAAGATATGTCGAAGAATGTATAAGAAATAAGCTAAATAACATACTTGGATTGAATTAAGCAATATCCATATTATAAAACAAAACTTTAAGGCTAAAGAAGAAACTATGGATCTTTCATATCAAAATGAATTGGAAAACCTTACTAGTCTTATGAGGGGAGAATAGGGTGCATCCTTAAATAGTCTTGTATTTATATGCCAAGATCCTATACTTAAATAAAGAAAATAAATAAATAAAGATGCATAATTTAGGTAACAAGTAAAGAGGTGATACTCCTACAAAACAAGATAATTTATTCAATTAATCCCGAATAAAATCAATTTCATGGGAAGACAAATGTCCAAATCAACAGCTACTTAAGTATTGGTATCAAACCAATCTTTGAGACCTATCAAGTCGGGAAATGATTTGAGTTAAACACGTAAATGGACTCGTTTGCATTGGCAAGACGTGAAATAAACGAAACCAAATTCTCTATTTAGTTTATTTTGTCTTATTCTGTCTAATAAAATCTCAACCATTTATTTTGTGAGACTCACGCGAATTTTATGCGAGCTTCACAAAAATAAATGACTGAGATTTATTAGACACAATAAAATATTATAATATTAAACAGATGATCTAAAATCGAAATAAACTAAGACTGGCCTGAACGAGAGTTTAGCTTTTTAACTCCATACTGGTAACGCTCAAGCTCACAGAGGCCCATACTTTAAAGAAGTCACATCCAGGTAATGGAAGGCGAGATTACCTATAATTAATTACACAACCAAGTACATCATAGCAAAGGCTGCCAAGTTTTCGGACAGAGCTCCAGCGAGCCTCATCTTCCAAATAATTTCTTCGCCACCGTCGCATTTCATACAATCTTATTTGCATGCACTATACACATTATTCTCAACAATCTTCAAACTTAACCAAAGCGTAGAAACCAACAAAGCTACTAGAAGGGTCTAATACAATCTACAACCATGCAGGATTTTTCAAGGGTGTGACCACTGACTTCACTTGCAAGTAATTCCTGAGACTATAAATACCCTTTTCTCTGCCTTGTCCACTCATCTTGTAGCCACCAAACGGAATGCCAGCGTCAAAAACATCGAAGCAATTAACCCAGACAGTCCCTGCTCTCAATGCACGAGTCAGCGTATTGGCAGCGTCTATGTTCTGCGTGAACACACCAGCAGCCAATCCATAGGGTGTGTTATTTGCCCTTTTTATGACATCACCAAGGTCCCTGCAATTGTTTGTAACAGATGAAGAACTTTAGTAAATCTGGACATGGTTTTTACTAATCAACTGTAATTGCTTACTTGAATTTCAAGATGGACTGAACAGGACCGAAGATCTCGTCCTTGGCTATCAGCATATCATCCTGATGCAAACAACGATTCACCTAGTTAGCTTAGATTAATGTTTTATGTGTCGAGTTATTAATAGATAGGAAATGTACCTTGACATTAGAGAAGACAGTTGGCTGGATATAATAACCCTTTTTGCCAAACCTCTCACCTCCAGTTTCAAGTGTAGCTCCACTTTCAATCCCAGATCTTATGTACCCCAGTATCTTCTCAAACTGTTCTGAATCAACCTGTTTCATTTAAGCAGGTAAAGGATCAACACCGCAACTAGTTTGAATTCCTGAAGCTCTTCAAAGCAGTCAGGGTTTCCTTGTTTTACCTGAGGGCCTTGCTCAATACCACTCCTGAACGGATCACCAACAGAGCGCTTCCCAGCTCGTGCCTTTGCTTTCTCTACAAACTCATCGTACACACGCTCGTGCACATACGTACGAGAACCAGCAGCACAGCATTGACCCTGAATGACAGAAATCGCAATCAAATTATTTTACTTAAGCTAGCAATGGTTTCCAACCGATATTGTTAATAGACATACCTGATTAAAGAATAGAGCAAGGTGAGCTAGCTCCACAGCCTTGTCTACATCGGCATCCTCACAGACAATAAAAGGTGATTTGCCTCCAAGCTCCAGAGTCACTGGCTTAAGATTGCTTTTCGCAGCCAATTCAAGTACAATTTTCCCTGTGCCAGTTGATCCAGTAAATGCAAGCTACAAATAAATCATATCAGTTAATGGGCAGCCAACAAAATTCTGATTGAACGACTATTTTCATATAAAAATTACTCGAAAACTTGAGATATTGTTCATAAAAGCAAATCAAAAGAATTGCTACTACATTCAACCGGAAGGTCATGGACTTGATGATCTACATTACCTTGTCCACGTTCATATGGCTAGCAAGAGCTGCGCCGGCAGTTGGTCCAAAGCCAGAAACCACATTGAGAACACCTTCCGGGAGTCCAGCCTGTGACAGGCACAAACTTAATTAAGGCAAAAATATTCGAACTACATTTACCATTTGCATTAGGAAGTCTAGAACATATAAATAGAACAGTGATGATTTCTGGATAAATATTCGTATACAACAACATGCGTAGACGATCAATTGACAATATATTCTTTGTCAGGTAATTTTAGTACGATATTCTAACCCTAGAAGGTCCGTATGTACTAGATTACATTAGGACAGGCCGTGAGCTTCTGTCTCGGATTTCCTTATAATCATAAAAATAACCAATTTTGTGGTCAAGTTTTATCCCTCATCTTCATTTATTGTCTGCATATTTGGCATATTCTAAAACCATAAGTTGAGTATTATTCTACTGAAAGCATGAAGCTTATGGTTAGAACTTAAAATAAAATATTGAAAAGGTTAAGTTGAGGATTACCTCATGAAGGAGCTTTGACACAACGAGAGCTGATAATGGTGTCTGCTCAGCTGTCTTAATAACGATAGTATTGCCACATGCCAGTGCTGGGCCAACCTTCCAGGCAAACATGAGAAGAGGAAAATTCCATGGAATAATCTGACCGGCAACACCAATAGGTTCGTGCAAGGTTTGCACATGATGGGGTCCATCAGCTGGAACGGTCAGCCCGTGAATCTTGTCGGCCCAACCTGAGAAATTTATAGAAACATAAGAACCTTCAAAGTTTGAACCATACTTTTCTTCTCATCTTTTTTCCTACCAGCATAGTATCGAAAGAGGCGTGTCGTCATTGGCACTTCAACGTTAGCAGCTTGCTCGTATGGCTTCCCATTATCCCAGGTTTCCAAAGCAGCAATTTCATCATTGTGCTTCTCAAGCAAATCAGCAAATCGCAGAAGTACCATTTGCCTTTCCTAGAATTAAAAGATAACAAAGTTTGATAGTCCTTCACCAATAACAAAAGAAAAATCTATTAACAAAGAGGACAATGAATGAGTACATATGCAGTCATCCTTGGCCATGGTCCTTCATCAAATGCTTTGCGGGCAGCAGCCACTGCCCGGTTAATATCTTCAGCATCACCTTCGGCCACATGGGCTATCACATCCCCAGTTCTGGGGTCCAGAGTTGGAAAAGTCTTCCCTGTTGACAAAGAAAGTACCAGCGAAAGGTTCACCAATCGAAAGAAAAAACAGAGCCTCCTCTAGCAATAAATATATGACCCGCAGTGCAATATAGTCTATCTAGCCCATTCACACTTTTATTTTTTCGTATTTCTAGTCTAAGCTACTCAGTTCCCGGCCCTACTGCAACATTGCAGTTGGAGCTGGTGGCTCATTAAGGGAACCCCACGTTCAGACAGTACCATTTAACAAAATCCAAAACTTAAAAGGCCAAAAGCTCTTCTTGAATACTGAAGTAAATTCACCTGATGCTGCTTCAACAAACTTCCCATCGATTAAAAGCTGAGTGTAATCTACTTTGACAGGTGGCGTAACTGGCTCCTCGATAGCGGCAGCCGTGCTGTATCTAGATAGTACACTGGCCAAACCATAATTCCTCCCTGAAAAACAAAATCCCTGCTGGTGAATCCTAGGACAAAACTGATTGCAAACCGAAAATTACAGAAAATAGTTTTGCATATCATGGGAAACCGTTAAGAACTATAATCAATTTCGTTTTATTTGTTTTCTTCTGGAAATGATTGATACTTCCTTATTAACCACAATCAGAAACCAAAGGTTTAAACTTTTCTTGTTTTGAAGTCACAGGTGTAAACTTTGTTATTTGGAGTGCGGAAACAGGAGAGAGCGGAGGGGACGCATTTACGGGAACCCAAGAGCCGACATGTTACTATCAAAAGTACATTTTAGGATTCTCTACATTTAACCCTTTCTCCATTCTATCTTATAAATTTAGGTATTTATTTATATCAATATACTTAAATGAATAATTAAAATTTATAAAATAAAATAAAAATAAAATAAAATGAACAAAAAAATCCCATTACCAGAGTTCATCATTCTAACGTCAAGTTCGGTAATAATAAGAGGATAAGAATGTCGCCAGTTAATAGTCCAGAAACGGGGCGTAAGAGTGACGTGGGTGATCTAAAGATAGTAAGGCACGTATCAAGAAAACCAAACATGGAATCTGTCCACATAAGTTTTAAATACGAAAAAGGAGCTTCTTTTTATCGTAGATAAGCACAACAATGATAACGAAAAAAGGGTGAAGCAGCCAATATCACGGTGAATAAAGATTCTCTATCTCTTCTGATCTGTCGGCTATTTCTTCATCACGTGTTCTGTTTGGTTCCCGAGAAAGGAAAGGATAAGAATGTGACAGGGAACACCCGAGTTTTTTGAAGTTTGAGACTCTCCAGAAAATAATAAAAAGAGTTCACCGTTAACCCCTTATCTACCAGTGCTCTTGGTATCTAAACGTTGGACGAAACACACAGATCGTGAAATAGATAGAAATAACAGAAAAAATCAATCGCGATCACCATTTTGAACGTAGTGACAAATTCACAGAACATAAAAGAAATTCACCGATGGGTATTGACATTGAGTAGACATCGTTATCATTACCTGAAGAGGTACGAACAGATCTAGAGGCTCCAGCAAAAGAGCGAGAAAGTAACCTAGAAATTTTTGAAGCAGAGGCCATCCTCGAAACAGTCTTGGTCTCTCTTCTCTGCTTGCCAAAGCTGCCCACTTGCACTCCTACTCTGTTCTCTTTATAAAGGCGCGTAGACGGTGATTGATAATTAGTTCCAACTTGACTTTAAGCAGCTGTAAATTTTACTTTTAGTTGAGACTAAGAGCTGGAAATTAATAGTAATTTGCCAATAATTTAAAAACTAGAAAAGAAGTTAAGAAATTTAAAGTATAAAGTTTAAGATGTTAATAAGATTAAATAAAATTAAAAATTTTGAAATATTATTAAAAGAGATTATTTTTATCTATTAAAAATTTAAAGTTCAATTAAAAAATATTATTAAATAAAAATTAATTAATTAATTAAATTTATAAGAAATTATTAATTTATCAAAATTGACCAGTTAATTAATAAATTGATCAATTTGTAACAACAAAAGTTATTAAAGTAAATTAAACCGAAAAATTAAGCTGCTCAAAATTTAAACGCGTCAAATCAGGGTTGAGTTTTTTTAATAATTGTTTTTTTACATAAAAAGCAAAATTACTCCACCTAAAATTGAATTCTGTATTAGTTACCAACCATTAATTGATCTTAATGTGAAACAAAAAGCCAGCAAGAGAAAACAACTTATCTTGTGATTATCTGATGAAATGGTGGCAAAATAGCTTATGATATGCTGGTTTTGCACTTATCACATAGCAATTAAATGTTTTGTTTGATAATTCCATCATTGCATTTACTATTATATATTTCTTTTAAAGAAATAGAAGAGTCAAAACTTAAAGCTTTGATTTATGTAAGATTTCGTATCAACCAATTATACGTACCTTTCAACTTCCTACATATCCTAAAGACAGTCGCGACTTAAGAAATCGTTATGCACACCCTCGAATGGTCAGCCGATTGTATCTTCCACTTTCAACACATATTCTAAAGACTTTTAAGCTTATCTACATCTTTACGAAATCATTGCTTTTACTTTTCAATCACCTTAAGCACGCGTTACAAAAGAAGGAGAATTATAACTTCATTTTAGAGCTTTCAATGATGTAATTACAGATTATCAATTTTAAATAATAACTTTGGTCTTAATAAAATATTCGACAAATCGTATGTATTCTTCCAAATATTTTATTTATATTAAAAAGTAGATTTGACTCACCTAATCTTTGCTTATATGATAGGCTTAATAATTTTAAAACAATTTCTCAACTAATTAGGACTAAGACTACACATTAATAGATTTTTTTTTAATTTTTGAAACGAAATTTCTACTTAATGTTATTATTATTATATAAATTCAGCTATTGCTATTTTTCTATGTATATAAGTTTTATTTTATTTTATTTTATTTTCGGTTGAGTAAAATGAATATAATCAATTTATAGGAAACACTAAAAGAATAAAACTGCTAATGTAACATTAATGACGATTTTTTAATTAAAATTGTTTACTAAAATCATTAATAAAAATGTGATCACCGCACAAAATTATACTCCCTCTTATTCATAATAAGTATCGTTTTAGAAAAACGCACGCTTATTAAGAAAGCTAATAAAATTATAGATATACTCTTATTATACTCTTATGAAGTTACCTCGTGATCTCCGTGAAGTTATAAATGTGAGAGAAATTACTACATATTAAATTGTCTTGAAATTGTAATTTGTATAATTAAGATAAAAAAGAAATTAAAGGTTAATTTTGAAAGTAAAATTATAAACATGCATACAAAGTAAAAAATGACATTTATTTTAAATAATTAAAATGTATCTAAAACAATACTTATTATAAATAATTTAAAATATAAAAACATAATGAATGGGTCAAATCATAAAAGTTGGTGTGAAACTGAAGCGGCTCAAAGCTTCTACCCATTTTAAGGGCACTCATTCACTCTTAAGTGCGTGATCCAATCAACTTCTGAGTTTAGACTCGTTCAATTTTAACAAGCGTGATCCAATCAACTTCTGAGTTTAGAGGAAAATTAAGCGTCAAAGAGGAGAACGCCGTAATAACAATTATAAGGTAACGAATAAAAACAATAAACACATACATGGGTATAACCTAAACCAAGACGTAAGTCGTTGCCTATCGCAGTCGTGAAATTCGCAACAGAAGTGGTCACGAGTGCTATCTGCTCTGGGCATACAGTCCATGGTAGACTGATAGAGGCCAAGTAGATAAGAAACGATTGGAAAATGGCATTAAAGAAATGCTGACCACGCCTCTGTTGGGCTGAGGGTGAATTAATTGAAGCCTCCCATCCTATCAGACGTCATCAATGATAATTAGACAAGAAAAGACATCAATAAATATGGTGTCTCTTTTTAAAAATAAAATATCTTTTTTAGATCACGGGATGATTTAAGAGGGTCTTAATTATAGAAAGATGTATTTTAAATTATTTATTTTTAGACTAATTCTTATTTACACCGGGTCAGCCTATTAAAGGTAAAGTGTTGGTCAAACAGATTTCTCCATTCTTAAGACTCAAACTCGAGACTTTTAATTAAAGAATGAGAGTATCAAACCACTCACACCAATCTATTTGGTTAAATATCTTTTATTTTGTAACAACAACTATGATTTTGCGTATGTGTATACAAATTTTTAGATATTTTATTCGTGCGTAACGTTGCCATACTGCTTTTAGTAACGCATCTTCTAAAATCTTTTGAATGATTCTTAGGGTTGCCTTTTGCTTTCGGTTGATATATGGTGCTATTGAAATCACCCAGCACAATTTAAGGGGTTTGAATACTTGCTTGGATTTCCTCTAATTTGCTCCATAAGAAATTCCTTTAAACGGCAAAGTTTGAGGCATAAATAAAAGTTACATGAATGCCTAAATTCTCTTGCAAAAGCTATACATCCAAATGGATAAGTTGATCAATTATTATAAAATAAGATACCTTTATTTTATTGAGATCAAAAGCATAGATTCTCTTGCAAAAGCTTTTCTCGTATTCATGAAAAATCTACCACTAATTAGTGGACATTTATGATCCTCTTTAAAATCTAACACTACAAAATCTACCAAAATAATAAACTTGTCCACCTTAACTATTATGTCTTCTGTCACATTAAATAGTTTTTTTAAGCATTGATCTGCCAACTAGGTGAACATGGAAGTTAGCTTCACATTTCCTAGCACTAATTTCTTGAGAATCCACAAAGGCATAAGAATAATAATGGCACCCCAATCATATAAATATTTTAAAAATTCTAAATAACCAACTATACATGATTTAGTAAAACTCCTTGGATCTTTCAATTTTGGAGGCATGTGAATGGTAATTATAGAATTATAATTTTTCATCAAGGAGTTTGTTTGATTATCCTCCGAAATCTGATTGTTTGATAGTATATCCTTGTAAAAATTTGAATACTTGAGCATGTTCTCCAAAACTTTTACAAAATACAAGTTAATGTGTAATTTCTTCAACTTCCATACAAACATTGCAAATTGAAATTACACATCTAGTTGATTCTTCTTCAACCTTTGTGGAAATATGATTGTTAATGCATATGGAGGGTGGAGGGACATATGGAACTTCCTCCTTCTTCTCTTCCTTTTTGTCCACCTTCTCTTTGTTTACATCTTGTGGGGGCCGACATTCTTGTGTGTTCCTTCTTCCAACTCCTTTTCACTTTTAAATGTAATAGCCTTCAATTGCTTCCTTGGATTGGATTTCATATTGCTTAAGAGACTCCTCGTACTCCTTATAGACAATGGATTAGCTATTTGAACCTCAAAAATTGTGTATATATAGAAGATGCCTTTGCAACTTGATCAAAACTTAGATTTAATCCTCTTTTGACTCTCATTTTGGCTCGTGAATATGAAATTTAGCACATCCAATAACTTGTCCATCTTTGATTCCAATAAACTGTGCTTATCTTGCTAAAATTTGATGTATCTTATGCTCTCATTCAATTCCCTACATTGTTAAACCAAGAAAAATTTGAATGATTCATCCACTTAAGATTATAAGTATTAGAATATGAGTTATTACCACCTCGACTGAATTATGCTCTCATGTAGTTAAGCTACTCCATATTGTTATTATCCACAAGAAATCAATCAGCTATAACATAGCCTTCTCGACTACACAATTCATATTTATGCTATATTGTCTTATTTGAATTGAAAAAGTGACTTTCAAGTTGTTTAATTGTTTGACCAAGTTTACTACTTCATTTTTAGTGTTGTCATTGAATCCATAGTAAACTCTCCCTTTTGATCTTTAAAAATTAGTTGCTATTTACTCATCTTCGACGTTCATAGACAGTTGTTGTTTTTCAACTTTTTTAACAAATAATGGGTGTCATCAACTATCTTCTTCATTAAAGAGCCTCCAGTTGTTCCACAAACAACACCTCTAGTTGGTGAATTTACTCCATTGTAGAATATTTGCAAAAAGAACTCCTTAGGTAAGCTATAGTGTGGAAATCTCCTTTACAACTCCTTAAATCTTTCTCATGCTTTGTATAGTAATTCCCCTTTACTTTACTAGAAATTTGTTTTCTCCTTTATGATTCTTGTCGTCTTTGTTAAAGAAAAGCACTTAGCTAAAAAGGCTTATACCAATTGCTCTTATGTTGTTATGTTTTCTAGGTTGAGAGAATTCAGCCATGCTGTGACTCGATCTTTAAGCGTGAACGAGAATAGCCTCATGTTGGCTACATTCTTTGATAACCCATTATACCAAAACATGTCATATATCTCCAAGAAATTGTCTAAATGAAGATTAGGATCCTCATTGGCCAGTCTATAAAAATGGGCATCAGTTGCAATATCTTCAATGGTTTAATTTCAAAACTATTAGTCTGCACTAGTGGTTTTGTAATCTCTTATTGATTGGTATTGAACCCTGACCTTATAAAGTCCCTGAGGGTTCTTTGCTATCCTCCTTGGTTTCTTTCTTTCTCCATTAATGTCTTTATAGCTTCTTTGCATCTTGCTTTTCGAATCTCCCTCTCTTACTTAATGATGTCATGTCTAAGAGTTTGCTTGAACTCCTAGTTGCTTTTATGTTCATGCACCCGTAATCACAAAGAAAAGTGTTAAAAAATCCTTAACTCAAGGTACTCAAACTACACTAGATGCTAACTTATCAATCCTAGACAATGATGCCAAAAAAAATTTGAAATTTAATGTAAACTTGTCTATATCGCAAGTATACGGATCATATCTTATATTATAAAAAGTATTGTTCCTACAAGGATTATATTAGTCACCTAATAATTCTTGTAACACCTTGTTTAAGGTAAATAATATAATAAATAACTAAGAACTAAGCCAAAAATAAAACAATTAATGAT
Source organism: Erythroxylum dillonii (assembly GCA_032467995.1). Classification (NCBI taxonomy): domain Eukaryota; kingdom Viridiplantae; phylum Streptophyta; class Magnoliopsida; order Malpighiales; family Erythroxylaceae; genus Erythroxylum; species Erythroxylum dillonii. The sequence goes on along the minus strand of JANKYE010000001.1, from coordinate 4,409,025 downwards.
TGAACAAAGAAACAAGCAGCAATGAAACAGTTGATTAATCAATGATGAAAGCTTAGGAATTACTTCTATACTTATTTGTTTTCACTTCACCTTCTTAACCATACTTGACCTTAGGTATCCAATAATTATGATTACTCTCTCTCTCTTGATCTAACCAAATAATTCTTATTAAATAGGTATAAATTGAATTGTGACCTCTCGATCTACCAAAACTCATACTAACTATCCTATTGTATTTCCAACAATATGATGGGTAATTAATAAACAATTAAGATCTGTCTTTAATTGACTATTAAATGTTTATGGGTCTATTATGGTACCATCTCTTTCTATGTCGCACAACACAAATAATTTAATCTATTCTCTCGATTCAAGTTGAATATAAAACAATAAATATAACAAAGTATATTAAAAATCAAATCAAGAATGTAAATGTTCAATAAATAATTCAAGAGTAATCCCTAAAGAAAGTTTAGCAATCCATATCTAACATTAGAGGTGTGAAGTCTGCATGTCTTCTTTCCTTTTACCTTGAGTTTGAAAATTTTGCAACTTGTGTTCTTCTAGAATTTTCTCTTTTTAATCTTTTTTTTTGGAGTTTCTTTCATGTTGTTTTTCTTTTTATACTCTTGAGCCTCCTATGGTTCTTTCTTGGATTTCTACACTTTCTTTTGTTTAAAAAAATCCCTAAAACATAAAAAATATAAAAATCTCAAAACCTAAAATTCTGGCAATTGCATGATCATGCATCCTACCTTAACTCTTTGTCATGATTGTGCATACAAAATTGAAGAAGAGAAGAAGAAGGAGCTAGAGAACAAGATTTGGCACAATCATGCATAATGTATGATTGTGCAGGAGGACAGTAGGAGCTTTGGTGAAGCCTCTATCAAAATTGAGCATCCTATCTCTATTCATTATCAAATACGTTAAACATCCCCTGAATCATACAATTAAGATCACATTCTTGCCCTAATCAATAACAATAAAACAAAACACAAAAAAAGTCCTAACCACATGATTATTACCTAAGAAAATACTTAAAAACACAAACACATGATTATTACCTAATCAACGACAATCAAACAAAACACACAAAACAGAAATAAGAACATAAATTTAAGTTCTAAAAACATGATTATTATCTAAGAAAATACTAAAAAACACAAACATATGATTATCACCTAAGAAAATACTTAAAAACACATTCCAAAACCTATAAAACTGATGAAAGAAAAAATATAATGGAAAGGCTTGGAGACTCCAAAGAGAGCAAACAAACAGAAAGAAAAGTTTGCATCATGCCGGTACAGAAGGAGAGTTTAAGCTGAACGATTGGGAGTAAAAGGGGGAGTAGGTTGGAGAAAGAACAACTACAAGCCGAAGACAATGAGAAAGTAAGGAAAACAAAAATAAGATCAACAACAGTGAGACTAACTAAGAGGGATATAAGTTAAAGATCAAATGTGAAGCTATAAAAACAAACTTTAGAGAGGAAAATGCCCAATTGAGAAGGGAACTTAGAGAGAACATCTTAATAAATTGTTCAAAAATCATTATAAAAAATGCCATGAGTAATCTTCAAGCATAATGCTTTACGAAAAGAATATTACTCTAAAAAAACATAACAGCATTATTCTTGGTAAAAACAAGAGCATATACAATAAATCGAATCAATAATAATGAAAGAAAGAGAAAAGCAATAAACATCAAGCACATTAAATGCATCATCAATTAGGATTTGACTGATTTCCTAAAAGAGCACAAGTCAATTTAGTGTTAAGTGAATGTACATTCATCTCTTATCTGAAAAAAATCTTTTAATAGTTGCAATTAATATTAGACTTATTAAATATAATGTTTAAAATAATGAAGAATTGTTGAAAATATGTGCTCAATTTCTTAATTTCAATTTGAAACTTTAAGATACAATAAAGCGTTTATATTCTTCATTAATTAATATACTTTAATATTGTTCATCCAAGTAAAGTGTACTTTTATTCTTCTTATAATCTTTTTACTTGAAAAAGTCATATTTCATAGAAAATGAATTTTCAGGTATTAAAATCTGAAAAATAAAATTTGGATTATTTTTAAAATTTACCTAACATAGTGGATTAAAATATCAATTTACCTTTTTAAAATGAGTAAAATCATAAGAGATATCTCCAAATTTTAGTGCTTGCACAAAAGACAAACTAAATTTAGTTGTTTTATGAGCTAAAATTTGCAAGTGGAGGAAGGAGATGAGTGGAAGCTAAAGCTCTCATTTGATTACATGTGCTACCATAATGTTCTGGTTACTTCATGGAAGGGGAAAATTGAAATATAATTGGTTAGGTCGGCTAGGTCGGCGATACAAGGCCCAACCTCAGGCCCAAATGTCGACGGCCCGGTCGCAGGAGATGATCTCCCATGCAAACGTAAAGCTTCACGTAAAGACCTAAACCTAGCGGTAATCCCAGGTATATAAGGTATTATTCTCCCCCGATTCAGGTACGTCGCCACAATCCTAATTTTACTACCGGATATAATTAAAACCCTCAGAGAAAGACTGACTTGAGCGTCGGAGAGGCCTCCCAGGAATCAACTCCCGGCACGCCTTTATTTGTTTTGCAGGTATTCCGTAGCCAGAGTCGCACAGATCATGGATCCTAACAACGACGTTCCACCTCAGCAGAATCAGGCTGAACCAATAATGATATATTTTGGAGAGAATGATTTAGGTTTTGTTTGGTTGTAATGAAATAAGATGGAACGTAATACAGTTCTATCATTTGGAAGGTAGTTTTGAAAGCGTAGGGTTTTATGTTTCGTTCCATTCCATCCTAAATAGTAAAAATGAAAAACCTTCGATTTGAAAAACTTAGGATGGAATGTAAATTAATAAATATATACTACCTAATATACTCTCAATAATTTTTCATAATACCAATTATTTCTTACCCTACCCTAATAACAACCAACACAACACAATAACATTTTTATATAATTAACAATAAGTTATATATAATTAATAATAAAATAATGAAAACTTTTATTAATAAAAATAGAAAAAATATATAAAAACTTATTTTTAATTGTTTGTCGTAGTGTCAGTGATATGTTTTTGGTAACTCACAAATATATTTCTATAAAAATAAAAATAAATTATTTTAAAATATAAATCAAATAGAATAGAATAATATTTAATATAATAAAATTTTATTAAATAATTAATAATAATTTTTTATATAATTAATAATTATAGAAAATATAAAAAATTATTGTTCAAGTCACAATCGTGACAAAACAGTCGTGACATGTTTTTCGTAAGGTACAGGTTTTTTCTGTTTTAAAATCATAGCATCCAAGTGTTTTTGCATTTTCGATTTTAGGTTATGTGGGAATGTTATATAAGTGTATAATAGTTATTTATTATACATTCCATCCATCTTCCAAATAATATTTCATTACATTACATTATGAACTCTTTCATCTTTTCCAAACAACTTTTCACTATATCATATTCTATTTTATTATAAATTATTTTATTCCGTTCCATTATATTTCATTTCATTCTATTAATTAACATCCAACCAATCAGACTTACGCAACATCAATATATATATAGCACAGTACAGCTCTGAAATTCATTCGACCAAGAGACCGATGCTGAGGGGGGCCGTTATCAAACTTCTGAGGGCCACTCAAGGACAGCTGTCAACTTTTTGAGCATCTCACTGCTAGGGAGTTGATTCGGTAGGCCATATCCTAACCACGTGTTTGAATCTCGCTCTAGGATTACTTATACTGGTCAACAGTTGGTGTCGAAAAGTACCGTTTTAGATTTTGGTACTAATAAGTATCAATTTTTTATATATATAACTAAATAAAAAACTTAAAATTTTCTTATATAAAATAATATTACTTATATTTATTTTTAAATAAATATTAGTGTAGAAATTATTAAAATTTAAGTATTTAAAGAGTCATTTGAATTAAATTTATTATTTATTTTAAATTATTAATGTATTAAATAATCTACTTATTTATAAATTTTTAAGATTTACTTAGTCCTTTTAAGTAAGAGTTAGCCTTTCTGACGTGCTCATTGATTAATGAAACTTGTTCTCAAGCATCTCCCTACTCTCACAATATTTAACGATCTCACTCTCTTTTCATAATACTACCAAAATAATAAATATTTAAAAGCAATAACAAAGCACACAAAGAGATACGAAAAAAGCCAGCCTTTATCACTTTCTCTGAGATAAAAGAATGTTCTCTTTCAATATGTTATCCCCAATATGTGTTAAGAAGCAAGACTCAAAATGAATTTCATATAGGCACTCTAGCTTGATGGTCATTTGAATGTCTATTTATGAATTACTTCTGTTTATATGCATGTATATTAGTGTATTTGAATACAAAACAATATCTTATCTAATCTCCTATCTTATCTAATCTCCTATGTATATCTGATGATGATTTGTTTGTATTTTGAACTTATGCTGTAATCTTCATTTGGAGTGGACTCGGGCTGATGGGCTTGCGGGTTGACCTATCCGTATTAATCTTTATCCTTTAAAACTGATGTCTATCTTTTATAATTTTATTTGCTAAGATTTCTTCGAGATCTCTATTCTCCATATGCATGACTTGTTTATTTGAACATATGTTAAGTTGTTAAAGCTCTCGTATGCCTCCCTTATGCTGTTAAAATATAAGTAGTAGTTTATTTTTTATGGAAAGAATATATGACCTTCAGTATGCATATAGGTCTAATAAGTTCCTCCTCTTATCATTAATTGGTTTTTACGATAAAGTCTCATTTGAACTTGCATGTGTTCAATTTATTTTAACTCAATCTTACAAAAATTAACACATGCGTATGATCCAATTAATCTTTAACTAAAGATTCATCAAAAGTTAGTCTTTAATTTCACATATAAATATTGCATTGTGTCAAAGATTTCGAAAATACACACCAATGCATGCCACACTCGCCTACTCTTAAGCTTTCGTTGAAGATGCTTATTTGTCTTATCTATTAGCAATTTTTTGTCTTGTTCAATCAACTGGAGTGTCAAGTATAGATCAAGACTCGACAAC
>JANKYE010000001.1:4369375-4386035 GCA_032467995.1 Erythroxylum dillonii | reverse complement strand
CCCATTATACTCAAGCATTTGATACTTTGATTTCATCCATTCGTTCACTAAGTTTTAACCTTCAATTTCACTTCAAAATTATCATACATTAGTCCCATAGACCAAGGATCATTCTAGGTTCACTTTAAGACCCATTTAAGGCTTAATTAGGGTCACTTGACCCGTGAATGTCCGTTAAACGGACATCCATGTCCGTTAAACGGACCTTTACAGGTCACTCTCAAAACTTTGAAAATTTGACCCTCTAGACATCAAAATCTCATTTCATGGTCTTCATAGAAGTTGTAGATCTCAAAGTCCTCTTTAAAACCATACCTAGATCATCTCAATCTGAGTTCTACACAAAAGGTGATGCCTTTTTCACTAAAGTATGTTCAATTGCTTTTTATGATTTCCAGATTTCTAATTCTTCACTTACAACTTTCAATTCCTCATGCTTAGTCAATTATTTCTAGTTCAATACTCATCATTTATCCATTATTCTAACTCATCCATAACCAAATTATATATATATATGCACATTCATCATCAACTTTCTGCACTCAATACTCAATTCAATTCAAAATTAAAAACTCTTAAAGACAAATTTTGAATTCCATGTCTTCATGGAAAATGTAGTCTTATGTCTCTACTTTAACTCAAATTAAAAACCATCTCATTTGGATAACTACATAACGAGTTATGGCTAAATTATATAGGCATATCCAGTGGAATTGTTACAACTAGCATATTCCGGTGACTTTAATCATCATTATCAATTTGTCTCTAAATTTTCATCCTAATTCTTCTCTTTTCAAGACACCATTCTTGCCTTTTCTTCAACTTCCATACCCAATGCAACCCATTCGTAAACCAACCAATTATCCACGTTTTTATCCATAAAAAACAGAACATAACAATATCCATTCAACATTCAAATTTTTCTACACTTCATTCTAACTCTAAAACATTTCTATATCAATTTATGAATCATTAATCATCATCCATATAAAAACAAGACACGAATCTACCAAATTCCTCATTCACATTTTTAGCATGTACCCATCCTCATTTCATGAACATTTAATCTTTAACTATCATCAAATCATGTTTCAATCATCAAAGCCATGAAGATTAACAAGCTACTTACTTGATTTAGCTTCAAGATCTTCAAAATCACCAATAAACCCTAGCTCTTTCATCTCCATGATCATCAACTTTCATGGGGGAATAGGTTGGGTCTTTGAGTAGCAAGGTGGAAAAGGCAAAGAAAATGAAGTAGCAAGTGAAAAGAGGGAGCAAGATTTAACATTGATGGGGGAGAGAGTGAGTGGTGTGGATGAGAGAAAAGAATGGAGAAGGAGAAATGAAGCAACAAAAATCATGTTGAAAGACCATAAAATGGTCTTTCAATTAGGAAGAAAATCATGGGTGAGGTGTGTGGCAAGGCAAGTGACACTTGTCACTTGCCACATGTCACCTCCCCATGGTTCTATTTGGTCCACTATGATAACTAGTCCATTTTGTCTCCAATTTCGAATCCAATTGACTCCCAATTTTTAATGAGACTTGTCATTAAATCTTAATGTCATATATAAAAATTTCCTTTACCATTTGACTCTGAATTCTACTACTATTCACCAATTGTTCTGCCACTCGGCATTTTTCCTGATCCAAAATACCCTAAATTTTTAGAAAATTCCCAAATTTTCTGCAAAAATTCTAATCCACTACTTATACATTCCCACTCAATTTTTAAGACACAAAACCATAATTCGCATAATATTCACATTAAAACAATCATTTATACCCAAAAAATGTCAAATGAGTGCATGAACATTTCATTTTAATTTGTGCAATAATCAATTTCACATATGCATATGCTAACACTATGCATGAGCATGGAATGCACTTTTCTAAACTCTCATTACTATTTTCTCAATTTCATAAATCCAGGGTTTGAACCCATAGTATGGGAACAGGATGTTACATGAAGCTTGTCCCACATTTCTTGTGTTGTATAACAGTAGGATATCTTTTCGCATTCTTCTGGAGCTAGTGCATAGATCAGATGATGTCTTGCTTTGGCATTCAGCTGTGCATTTTTCTATCAGCATCAGTCCACATTTCTATGTTGTCAATAGCAAAAGGTATAGCTCCAACTTTGATAGCTTGCCAGATTTCAATATCCATTGATTAAACATAGATGGTCATTTTCTCTTTCTAATAGGAGTAGTTGTTTCCATCAAAGTAAAGAGGCTTTAAGAACAATTGTCCTTCAAGGCTTCTTAAGTTATTTACCATGATCTGTCATGTGTGCTAAAACACAATAAATGTGAAACCTCACTCTAGTACCAAATGATAAAGCAAACACATGAAAGAGGGGTGAATTGTGCGTAAAAAAGAATCATAAGGTATTTTAAATCTTTAAAATCCCTTTTAAACAAAATGGGTTGATAAATGGAAAGGTCCTATTAAACTTCGAAAGGAACCTGTAAATGTTAAAAAAGAAAGGATCCTGTTAGTTATTTAAAATACGAAAAAAGTCTATTAATCAAAAGGATCCTATTCGTGCTGAAAAAGAAATGGACTTGTCAATTGATAGGAACCTGCTAGAGCTCAGATAGAAATAAGCCTGTTAATTAATAGGAGCCTAGTGATGCTTAAAGTGAAAAAACCTCTTGCTTTATAGAAGCAGAGGGAGACTATCGAAAAACTGAAAGAGCCTCTTAAAAACACAAACTTATAATGCGAAAATTTAAAAGTTAGGAAGAGAGAAAGAATGACAACAAATTTATATTGGTTTGACTAACAACCAAGCCTATATTCAGTCCCCAAGTATCCAACTTGAGTAAGTCGCTACAAGAATCCGAATATTAAATTTGACGAGCCTCTCTAGGGCAATTACATAGTTTTCAAGGTTCTCCAACCTTCCACACTTAAACTGTATAACAAGCTTCTAAAAGCTCATAGAAAAATAAAATGTAAAATTAAAATAAGTTCTTGAATAACAATTTCTCTCTTGATAGAGTAATTTCACTTTCTAAGGCACAATAAGAATGATATGACTCTCAAGAATATAGATGCTACTCAAATGTTTCGAAAGTCTGTGTGTATGTTCGTTTCTTCAGAAGTGTTGTTTCTCTTCTTTAAATGGTTAACTTTTTCAACTAGCCATTGCTTCATCTTAATTCTGAGTTGACTTTGGATTTTTAATATCATCTCTACTGGAACAAAAATTTTCGGAGCTAATTGTTTAAAAAGGTAAGATCCTTCCGGATGTTAATAAGGAAAGTTTACTAAGAAGGTTCTTGTCAGAAAGGAAGTAATATTACTATGATTTTATGTCCTTTTAAAAATATAGTTATTTATACAAGGAAATAAATCCAATTTGAATATTTAAATATTATCTAGTTATCATCAAAATCGTTAAATATAAGCCTTCAACTAACAACTTGAGCTAATATGTTGAATATATTAACACTTCTAGCCTGTATCATCATCAACTGTCTTATTCATGTTATTGTGCTCTTTTAACTACATTATTCTCTAGTTTGATACCTCTAAAAATCTTTTTGTTTCTTTTAATCCAAATGAAATAGGTTAAACAATGCCATTATAAATATTTTAAGTTTCTTCTTTATCCATCCCAAGATCTAGTTAGCCATTCTACTATTTTCTGCCATGTATTATAGAAGACATATATTTGTCTAAAATATTGAAGTTAATGTGATCATTAATGCCTAACTTCTTCAATATTGCTAACCAAAAGATCAATGGTGTTTTTTAAGACATTGATTTCTTTCCAAACTAATTCAAACTAAGCCTTTTTTTAATATAATTAGAGCAAAAATTTCTAGATATGATTAGTTTGTGAAAATTCTAGATTGATGCTTAAACCAAATCCAATGATCTTCCCTATTGCATTTAGGAACTAAAGTTGATAATTGGTTTCTTATTCCTGAAAAATCTATATGCATGACAAGGCCAATCCTAAGTATCCCTATTTATGACAACTTATACTTTAGATGATTTAAGGAAAGTTCGTTTGAGTTAACAATAGTTTTGTAAGAGGAAAAGTGGCCTCATATCATGCCAATTTTCAAACCAAAACTCAGTATTCTTACTATTCCCAATTATACATTTGAAAGCTTCCCTAATAGTTTGCCTCAGCCCTAACATCTTTTTAGATGTCCAAGACGAGTTAAGCTTAACCTTTACATTTTATAAAATAACATTTTTGAGATAATACTAGTGGGTCCATCTTATCCAAATTGATTTTTTATCAACTAAGAGCCTCAAAACACTTTTAATTATCATAACCTAGTTCATTATTCTTAAGGATTTGATTCCTAATCCTCCTTGTTTTTTAGGAGAACATAAACTAGAGCATTTGATTTTAGTGCCACTTAAGTTATATAGATCCATGTCTATCCATAAAAAATTCCTGATGAATCTTTTTAGTGTTTTGGTGATGCTAGTAAGGAGGTTCAAAATGGGAGATCCAATAAACTTTAGATTTGATTAAACACTGCATTAATGAGTTGAAGTTTGCTAGAGAAAGACAGAGCTTGATTGCACTAGCTTCCCAACTTCCTTTATAAAGCTTATATTAGTGGTGTGAATCCTTATAATATAGTTTCTTTCTAGTAATAGGGATATCTAAGTATTTAAAAGAGAACTCTCCTTAAATGAAGCGAAAATTAATAATGATATTATTGGCTAAGCCCTCACAACTTTTAGGGATGAGGAAGTTGCTCTTATTTGGGTTAATGTAAAGACTGGCGTTTGCTTGAATTCTTGTAGAGCTTCTTAAATTTAGTGCTTACAGTAACATTTAACATGAGTATTAGTTATGCATCCCGAATCAAATGTAAAAGGGAAATAATAAAGAAATGAAAAAATACCTTATTTCGGTTCCATAACATTCAAATGAGCTTTCTGAGGTCAAAACAAACTCAAATCCTCTAACGCCTTTATGGGATTTACTCATCGAGACGTGGTCAAAGTCTTTTTGTAGTTTTTTTAAACGTGAACTTCAAAATGGGTTAGAGTAACTTTACATTCACGAATTACTTAACCAACTACAAGAGACCTTAACTTATATACATAGCTTCCATATCGGGCTTCTCCATCACAGGCCGATACAGGTCTAGTCCACACTAATTGAGATCTGTTTTCCTTAAATCCTTTAATAGGCCACTTTATTATTTTTAGTTAGATCAAATTTATGTAACTCAGCCAATAAGTTATTAAAAATTGATAAAATGCAATTAATTCTTGTCTACCTTTATAGGAAAATATCTAACATTTTCTCCCTTGGACAATAATCAATTGAGGTATTGATTCAAGTTTTAAAAAAATTTCAAAAATATGGTTAAGCCATGTTACTGTATTGGTCGACCAGATTCAAAAACAATTGATCCAAAGATAACAAAAGTCCATTATGTCCTATAAGGCTTTCGATACCAAAAAATATCAAATACATGTGTCATGCTTGACACAGATCCAATTCAGTCACGCATATCTAATAGCTCGCTAATAAGAATGAGAAAATGGGGTGTGTCAAACTAGGATGATACCTATATTAATTGATATATATCATCTTTCTATTTGTATGTCTCAATTTCTCTAAAATTTATGCTAAATTGCATATGGAAAACTGCATTAGAGAAATATTGTTTTCTCTCACCGAAGACTAAACTATATTAGAGAAAACCTTTATAGGATTAAACTCTTATATCCTCCTATGTCATGTTAAAATCTATAGATATTCATATTAAACTGTATGTATCCTAATGACATAGGCCCAAAGTCAATCTACATACCCAATAAACTTTAAAATACCTAAGATCGATACAGACCTTAAGACTTTCACATGTATTATGACTATGTATAATAACACGTATTATTGAGGATAAAAAGATGATCATCTTTATTAATAAACAACCATACAATTATAATACATCAAAATGTTTAAACATACAAAGAGCAAAAACAATGATCCCTAACTAATAGTGTCTAAGGGCTTCAATACACCTATATTATATACATATCTTTCAAACACAAGTGGGCAAAGTCCTTTAGTTAAAGGATCAGCTAACAATTCCTCATTCCCTAAATGTTCCACCTCAATGTCACCTTTCTATATTATCTCCTTTACGGTGAAGTATTTGATCTCTAAATGCTTAAACCTTGTGATATTCTTATTGTTGTTACTAAAAACACAGCAGTAAGATTATTATAATATAATTAAATGGGTTTAGCCACTGAGTCAATCACAAACAACTCAAAAATCAAGTTTCTAAGTGAAACTGCTTGTTAAGTAGCCCCATAACATATTAAAAGTCTACATGCATAGTTGAGGAAGTCACCAGTGTCTACTTGACACTATTCCATGATACTGCACCATCTATTAACATGAAAATGAAACCTAAAATGGACTTCTACATCTGAACACATAGCAAAATTAGAATATGTTTATCCTACGAGGTTTAGATTGTTGACCCTTCTGTATATCAATATATAATCCTTGGTTCCCTTTAACTATCTTAACACTCGCTTAATTGCATTCCAGTGGTCTATCCTTAGATTAGCCAAATATCGACTTGGCAGTCCTACAACAAATGCAATGTCCGGCTTAGTGCACACCTGGGCATACATCAGACTACTAACCGCACTAGAATATGGAACATTCCTCATAGCCTCTCTCTACTTCATTCTTTAGAAACTATGCTAAAGATAATCTCTCACCATAACATATTAGTGCTACAATAGGTTTACAGTCAACCATATTAAAACTTTGTAATACACGCTCAAAGTATGCTCTCCATGAAAGGCCTAATGAGTGTTGAGATTTGTCCTGGTGAATCTGCATAACTAGGATAAAAGATGTTTCACCAAGGTCCATCATGTCAAAATGCTTGGCTAAAAGTTGGTTAACCTTATGCAATATGATCAAGTTATTTGATGCAAGCAAGATATCATCCATATACAACAATAGGAATATAACTTTGCTCCCCCTAATCTTGTAGTTTAAACATTTTTCAACTTTATTTTTCAAGAAGCAGAAAGAGGTTAAAACCTTATCAAACTTAAGGTATCACTATCTAAAAGCCTATTTCAAACCGTATATCAATTTTCTTAATTTTCAAACCTTGTCAGTCTCTCCTTGATCCTGAAATCCTTCAATTTGATCTATGTAGACCTCGTTATAAAGGTCCCCATTCAGGAAAGTGGTTTTGATGTCCATATTATGTAGCTCCATATCATAATGAGCTACTATTACCATGATAACTCAACATTAAAGTCAACCCCTTCTCTCTGAGTGAACCCTCTCGCAACCAACTGAGCCTTAAATTGCTTAACTTTACCCTGAGTGTCCTTTTTGGTCTTAAGCAGCCATTTACAACTGACGGGTTTGTAATATTGAGGTAAATCAACTAGATCTCATACCTTGTTATGTTTCATGGATTGCATCTCATCCTTCATTGGATACCACCACAAAATATGCATGGGGTTTAGAATGAACTTCTATAAAAGTAACTAGATCCATAATATGTCATAATCTTATTCACCCAAATAAACTATATAATCAGATGGAATACTAGGTCGTCTCACTCTAGTGGATCTTCGTAACTGCATTGGTTCTTGTACCCTAGAAACCTCTGTTTGTATAGGTATGAGTTTTTGTTCCTGAATAGGTATAGTATTAAGACCTTGATCCATTAGACCTGATTGTGTAAGTGGCGGATATGAAATAACTGTAGTATCCATTATGCTATCATCTGAAGGATGAAAAGGCCACCATCATTAAAGACATCATGTTCTATAAACTTAGCTGTTTGTAATTCAACTATTCTGCCTCCCTTCTTTACAGTAAAATTTGTAGCCTTTAAAGTAGTCGAGATATCCAACTAAATAGCAATGAGTAGAATCAGCGTGCAATTTGCTTTCATAAGGATTATTCAAGTGCACCTAAGCAGAGCAGCCCCATACACGAATGTGTGAAAGGCTAGGCTTCCACCCTTTCCAGATCTCAAAAGGCGTCTTTGACACTGACTTGCTTAAGACTCTGTTATGTATATGCAATGTCGTCTTGATGGCTTCACCCTAAAGGTAATCACGTAGGTTAGTTCTGCTCTGCATTGACCTCATCATGTCCTTTAGGGCGCGGTTATGCCTTTCAGCCATACCATTTTCCTTAAGACTATCTAACATAGTAAACTAAGTCACTATTTCAAATGATTTTACATATTTGGAAAACAGACCTTTTTTTGTCCTGAAACACCATGTCTGCCATAATACTCTCCACTACGGTCAAATGTGACAATCTTGGATTTTTTTCAATTGGATCTCTACTTCTATCTTAAAGGTTTTGAATTTATCAAGAATTTCAGATTTTTCCTTAAGCAAGGACACCTAACCATAATGGGAATAATCATTAATAAATGTTATAAAATATCTATATTTGCATAATGTAACTATGTAAGGTCTACTAATATTTGTATGTATGAGATCCAACAAGCCAGATGCTTGAGATGATCCTTTTTTTTTCTTTATTTTGGTCAACTTATGTCAATTAGCAATATGTCTCTGACTCTAGTAGTGGAGGAGGAGGAGGAGGAGGTGGAGAAGAAGAAGAATACGAAGAAGAAGAAGAAGAAGAATAAGAAGAAGTAGAGGAAGAATCCTTTAGTAAGGTGGGAGAAAACAAGAAAAGTAAGATTTTATATACCTATTCTTACTCAAACCACTCCTACTCCTTCTAAACTCTTTTCCAAAACTTACTCGCCTCCTTCCACTACTCCTAAACCTGGTCCTAAGGATAAGAAAGTGCCTAAAGTGCATTAGGACCCAATTGTTATGGACGAGCTAGTTTTTAGAGAAGCCATGTTTGAAAAAATCTCTAAGGCCACAAAATCAAAGAAACTCATCGTACTCTGGAAGGGAGAGCCCTCAGCACCAGTGAAGCTATTTCAATCGATGGAAGCTGAAGCAAGGTGCAAGATGCGCTATAAAAAGAGGAAGGTGGTAGTTGGAAGCATCTTGCCTCCTAACCTATTTGATGAAATCGGTATTCCCATATTATAACGTTTGAATATCGAAGATTTCAACAGAGATTATTGAAGATTAAGTAATGGTTAGTTAAAGAAAATGTCTACTTAAGGAAGAGTCACTACATTACATAAATTATTGATTTATGTAACAATGGAGAATTTATATAGATTTAACAATGGAAGTATGAATACTTGAATTTTGCGTAAAAGATCTCTGGTAGAAACTGAAAATATTGGATATTAGATGTTAATTCCAATTTTAATTGAAAGTATTATACTCATTACTTAATTTCATATAGTAATACTACTACTATATGAAATAATAGTAGTTGTAGTAGTAGTAAGTTACTTCCTCTTAATTATCCACACCAAATTTGAACTATGATGTCCAACTTGAGAAGCAATAAAATTTTCCATTAACATTTATATCAACTAATGAAATGTTGAGCTGAAAATTTAATTAGAATTCTAAAGCAGTATCTTTATACGGAAAACTCCAAAAAGTTCTAAATGAAGTTTTTGAGATATTAGCGAGCTAATGTGGTGGTAGTTGAGATGGTATTTACAGAACTTGATCCTTGCTCTTGTGCAATTGGGTTAGGATTGTAAGTTCTATGGAAAATGAATCCTGGTTGTCTTGGATATGGAAGAGCCATGTCGTTGTTCAACATGAAAACTACGTCCAACATAGTTGGTCTGTCCATTACATCTTCTTGTACGCACAAGAGCGCAATTTGAATGCATTTCAAGGCCTCATGAGGTAGGTATGACTCCTCCACAGCTGGATCAACTACCTCCAGAGCTCTATCTTTTCTCCATAATTCCCATACCTGTCAAAGTTTTACCATTAACAAAGTATGAATTTCTAGCCAAGTATCCCCATAAGAATTTGAAAATTTATATAACTGACATATCCTATTAAGCTTAAGGCAGGATGTTGATCAAAGCCATTGTTCTTCCTGCCACTTATAATCTCCAACACTATGACTCCAAAGCTAAAGACATCGGATTTAACTGAGAATTTTCCAAAAACTGCATATTCTGGAGACATGTAGCCACTGCATTGATCAATGTAAAAGATGATTATTCTATAAATCATATAATCATCAAGCTAATATATGTTTTGCTTTTGAAAATAAGGTGAAACTGTACTTACTATGTGCCTACAACTTTTTTTGTCTTGTCTTGCATTTGGTCATCTTCAAATATTCTAGCCATTCCAAAATCTGAAATTTTTGGGTTCATCTCACCATCTAATAGAACATTGCTAGTCTTCAAATCTCTGTGTATAATTCTCAACCTGGAGTCCTGGTGGAGATATAGGATTCCACGAGCAATTCCAACAATTATGTCAAAGCGCTTTTGCCAATCTAAGGACCCACTTCTGACTTGATCTACACCAAAATGAAGATTTTAGTTCAAATGTAGGCTAACTATCATAGTATGAAGAGAAGATGTGAACTATTCTCACCGAAAAGAGAAGAGTCCAAGCTTTTGTTGATTAAGTATTCATAAATTAGCATAGGTTCCTCTCCCTCAATGCAACATCCTAGAAGCTTTACAAGATTTCTATGTTGAAGCTTCGCTATCAATTTCACTTCATTGACAAATTCTTCCATCCCTTGCCTTGAGTTTTTGGATAATCTTTTCACAGCCACTAGCCGTCCGTTAGGGAGTTGACCCTGGAATCACAATGCACAGTTGAATTACAGTGAATTGTCAAGTACGGCATTACAACCGAAAGACTAGTCTTTAGCAAAGCCTTACCTTATAAACAGAACCAAAGCCTCCCTGCCCAATTTTGTTAGCAAGAGAGAAATTATTGGTTGCAGTTGATACAGTGCTCAGATCATAAAATGCCAATTCTGTCCCATTACTAGTTTCCCTCAACTCATCTGCCATCAGGGTATTTCTTTTGTGATCTAAGCTATTGATATCAAATATTTGTTTGCCCCGTTTGTACTTCATTGCCCTTTAAACAGAAAGAAAACAATCTTTTCAAGCAATATTCGCACTAAATAGACATTAATATTCTCAAGAATGCAGTTCGTTTATTTCATGAACCGCCTATAGGGAGTAACCAAATTGCAAAACAAATAAATAAATATTATAGAAGTAAGATAGTAATTTATTTAGTTTTGCTTCTTACCTTCTCTTTATTCTCTTCCTAAGGAATAGAAAGACAACAATCACAATCCACGCTGAAGAGACTGAGATAGCAAGAATGGCTAGCTTCTCCGTCCTTGTCAACAAACTAATCGATTTACTTGCATATTCAACTGAATGAATCCAAAGAACTTGCATTATTTGAAAATAATCAAATTGTTTCTACACCTTCATATAATTTTAGTATAGTAAGTTTTGAAACAGCACCAAACATAGGATGAAGACTTACCTAATTGAAGTGCATCAACACAAACAAAGAGATCATATCCATCTTCCCTGAATTCTAGAGAGTCCATCAATCTTTCATACCAAGCTAAACAACCCGTCGTCCCTGCAACAACTACACTTGCATAAGCCAAGCAAGAGTAATTACTCATGCATTCCTTCTGACATTGGAGATAGCCTATGTTCTTCCCCAACCAAACAGCAGTTGAATTATCAGGAACGTTAACTTTAGACATTTTCACAAACCCCTCTTCCTGCTCACACGACAAGGAAGACCTTTGTTGCTTCTTCGTGCAAATACCTTCCCCATCTTTCAAAACCCGGTCTTTCCGCAGCTTGGGTTCATACCCAGGTGGACATGTACAATCAACTTTGTTTTCATTACTCGAATAACACTTCCTGTAATCTCCACACTGCCCATATGAATCGCACCTGTACTTAGGCGCTGACCATAACTCCTTCCATTTCCCATCACTTTCAGACCAGTTTAACCACCTTATGACTCCTGTTTCATCTAAAACTGATCCAATTCTTCGAGATAGTTCCTGCTTGTGAAAAGAAGTAAAGTATAATTGATCTTGATTGTTAACAAAAGTGTAGTAATATACGTGTGAATATTTTCTCCAGGGCCATGGACCACTTATCCAGTAAGGGCTTGCACCCTTGTACAAAACGAACTGAGGCGAGCCTCCTGGAATAAGCTTGAGTGAGTACAGTCCTGTTCCTGGGTCATCTGCTGATTTCCAAGATGATAGGAAATACTCTACACCTTTTTTCCTGTTCAGCCCAAGTCTCATTCCTCTCATGAATGAATTTGTAGGAATATAAAAGCTTTGCCACACAATTTTGCCACCACGAAACAGAACAAAATTCCCCGAATCCAACAACTGAGCCACGCAAGTATCATCAGCTTGTTCCTCCATCGACACATTAGTAGACCAGACCACTGAATGTTCTTGATCACCATTAGAGTAAAGAATTAGGTCTCCAATTCGGCTGTGTGAGAGTACCCCAAAAGAACCATTGATTGGAGAGTCCCTGTTCGCAACCCAGACCACAGATTGGTCTGGTAAACCATAATACCAGATTCCAAGATATCTAGAAGACCTAGTACGGGGGCTGAAAAATCCTAGAGCAAACCGGTTGTCTTTGGAGACCAGAAGTTGGCCATCGTCACTAATGGTTTGGTTCCAAGCCAAGATGTCCACAGAAGTGACAATCCTGAAATGGAAAACTAGTAGTGTCAATGAATGTAGAAGCAGAAAGAGAACAACCATGAGCACGATCGTCTTGCTCCAATAATGTCTGGAACTATACCGGAAAGTTTTTGTGGGACATGGCAAGCTATAAATCAGTTACTACCTTATTCTACTGAATTCCACAAAATATTGTTTGAATACCGATCGAGGATTTCACGTGTTCTGACTTCTGAAGGATGGATGACTATCACAAATATTGTGTGGAAAAGAGTCATTTCTGACAAGCTACCTACTCCTGGGCTTTACAAGTCTTGTGACAAGCTACCTACTCCTAGGCTTTACAAGTCTATGAAAATTTGCTTTTGTGGATTCCCACTTTGTTATTCCAGTTCTGCATAGTTCTAAAATTCAACTTTGTTTTCCTGTCTTCTCTTCCGATTGGCCTCTGCCTTCCCCATTCAACAGCCGCTGGCGATCTTTCAAATGAAGTAAGATAAATCTAATTAAGACATTTCTGACGTTGTCTAAATAATGGTTGACTATCCAACATGTGTGGAAAATTTGTATCCACTTGATTTTTTGTTATTCCAGATGTAAATAGTTTTAAAGTTCAATCTTTTCGAGGATTGCACCAAGCAGTGGCAGCGACGACAGTGTGCCTTGAAGAGGAGACTGCCTCCCGAACTCTGATGACTGATGTGGTGTCAGCTCCCAGCTCCCTTGGTCCTGATAAGGATGTTACACCTGTTTCTTTGCTGCCTTCACCATGATCAAAATCAAGTGAGAGAAAATGAAGATGAAAAACAGGAAAGCAGTAACGGAAACCATAGAATGGGGTGCAATTTCAAAGCAATTGGCATCAAAGAGTGGAACAACTTTCATTAATGTAAAATTTCTTGATGTTCATATACAGTTATTTACTGTGCCTCATGAGGAGACGTTTTATTCTTTTACTGTTTGTCAAAAAGACAGAAGAAGCACACATGGGTCATGAGAAAGTAAAGATCACTTGTACGAGGAGAAGCTAATCTATTACAACTGAAATAACAAATCATTTTACCAAAAAAAAAAAAAAAATCATTGACTCTCCCTTTTCTTTTTCTTTTTTCTTTAACCAAGATTTGAGGCTAAGTACAGTATGGGATTTTACAAACATTGTTCTTCTTTATTAGATAATGGTGACGGTAATAACACACATTCCTGTACATAGTTCAATTCGTAGTTTCTCCATACGATTTGCCACTCCTCCCTTGGACGACGGGAATCAAAATAGGTTGTAAAATAGATTGACCTTGATCAAATAACAGCCTCAAGGGATAACATATAAAGTTTTCGATTGATTAAAGTTTTTATTTATATGATTTATAAAATATGTAAAAAATAATAATATGTGGGGCTCTTAGATTAAGCCAATCTTTTCTTCCTTTTAAGTAAATTAAGACACCAATATCAGATGCAACTAGAATTATAATTAGTCGGACGACAAGGAGGACCTCAACAAGGCTAGAGATTTTTTTTTTTAAAATTTTTATGGTGCAATATGTGTAATACATGTTGAAAAATTGGGGAAAATTTTGATACTTCACACAATGAAATTTTTTTTTATAATTTTTCTATTAGCTCAAGGTTTATGTTTAACGATTTTGGTGATAATTGTATAATATTTTAAAATTAAAATTGGATTTATTTCCTTGTATAATTAACGCTATAATTCTCCAAAGAAAATAAAATTATAAGAAATACGTTTTCTTTCTTGCAAGAACCTTCATTATGAATTTACCTTATTATAAATAATTTATCTGAAAGGATCCTATTAATGTAATCATCATAATGACAATTCTTATACACATATAAGTAATATTCTAAATATAATCCTCATATTTAGTTGGTTTAGTGAACTTGTTTTCTAACAAGTACCTACAAATGTATTTAAATATGTCCATACTTTAATTTACGAGAATCGACAACTCTTTTCAAGAGGAAGAAACATAAAATGATCTAATCTTTTTATTATATTAATTTATATTCTTAATTAAGCAATAACTAAAAATATATAAAGGCATGTACTTTATCTTATACGTTAACCAGATAAATAACACTACAATAAAATATACTATTAGCTACAAATTTTTTGGCGATGACTTGGAAATCATGGCGACATGTCGACTTTTGACTATGATTTAGACATTCTTCGCAAATATTAGAGGTTTTGTCGATGTTCTAAAGTATGGTCGCTAAAGGAATTTCTTAGCAACAATTTTTGTGAATCATAGGGGAAAGCACGTTCTTTTGCGACAATTTTTGTATTTTGTCGCCAATGATTGGGTGTTTGGCAACGATAATTTCAAACATCGCAAAAAGCTTACTTTTTTGCGATTAAATATATAATTCATCCCCAAAGTAGGAGTTTTGGTGAGAAAATATGAAATTCGTCATCAAAAGTAGATATTAAAGAATTTAAAATTAATAATGTTAATTTGATATTTTTTAATGGTAAGTGCACTTAATAATCCTAAGGTTAGTAATAATTGACATTTACATATAATCTTTCATAATATTTCATTTGCCTTCTTTATAAATTTTTAAATATTTAGTTAATGCATTAAAATTCTAAAAATTATCTTTTTAGATATAAATAGGTAAACATACCTAAAATTTTAATATTAATAAGATAAAATATAATAAATTTAAGTTGAGTGCTATTCTTAAATATAAAATTGTAAAATGTTTTCAAAGTTTTAAACATATTGTTGAAAAATGCATGCATAGCAGCTAATTTAAATATTGGGAAGTAAATATTTTTTGGATATAAAAAGAGAAACATACCTAAAATTTTAATGTTAATAAGATCAAAATATCATAAATATAAGTTCACTACTATTTTTAATCATCAATATTATGAAAAATAAAATAATAATACATATAAATATTGGAATATGGTAAGTAATATAATATGAAAATATATACATGGTAAGTATTACAAGATTTTAATTAGAAGTTTAACAATTCTTATAGACAAAATAATAAATAAAGTTCCATGCCTAATATTTCATTGGAAAGAAAAAGAAATAGATTTTTTTTTAGATTCCAAGTGATATTAAAGTCGGTAGAAAAGATAAAGGGGTTTTGAATGTATGGATTCCTAAGAAGTCTCTGATAAGTCAATTATAATGCATATAATTTGGACTTATTGTTTATTGATTTGTGAAATTGGTGTTCATAAATTGATGGAATTAATTGTTAAATGTTCATAAGTGGTTGTCAATACCAAAAAGACGAAAAAGGATCGAAAAGAGGAAAAATATCACAAGAAATATGAAAATTCCAGTCTGGCCGAAATTCAAAGACTAGGCGTGGGCACGCCTAAAGACAGAATCCCAAATCCGCATATTCCCAGAATTTATTTCCAAGTGAAACACAATCGCCAAGATCGTCTAGACTTCTACCTAAATTGGAACACAGCCTAATCTGAACGAAATCTATTGAAGATAATGGAGAGGTTTAATTGAAAGAGAAAACTTGGTGATTGTCGTATTTTTAAACGGAAGCTAGGGTTGCAAGGGAGAAGAGGGCACATTCTCTATTTCTCCAGCAAAACTGCCGCACCTTGGTCCACGTCTTCTTGATTTTCTAATTTGTTTCCTATATACTTCTCAATATCATCGTCACATATTCCCTTCTCTCTTGGATCGCCGCACTTGGGTTTTCTCTTGGTCCACGTTGTTTTGATTTCCTTTTTATTTTCCAATAGATCATCGCCCTCTTTCTTTATTCCTTGGCTGCCGCACTCTGTCCATTCCTTGCCCACATCTCTAAGTGTAGCACCCCACTCCCCCCGACCCGACCTCGACAGTGAGAGGGCTGTCCGGGCTCGTGCTCGCGCGAGCGGCGTGCTAGGATGGTCGGTCAGTCCAAATCTCTATTGCTACACCAGTACATGCATAAGTAAAAATTGCTGCTCGGCCAACAGTTTTAAAACAGTACATGCATGTGCGGAGAAGAATTGTTGCTCGGCCAGTACAGTTCAGTAAT
>JANKYE010000001.1:4336781-4355994 GCA_032467995.1 Erythroxylum dillonii | reverse complement strand
GTGGAAAAGCAAAACCGTGAGGGTGCGAGGCCCGAGAGGCCGAGGCCCAAAGCGGACAATATTTGCAAGCGGGTGGGAGCGAGGCCCGAGAGGCCGAGGTCCTGTGGACGCGAGGCCCTAGAGGCCGAGGTCCTACAGTAATGAATAAAAATTATATCGTATTGAAAGACAGTTGACCAAGCTTAAAATGATGGTCAAAGAAATACTTGCGTCAAAATATGTAAGTAGTAGCGACGATGAGGAGGAGTCTTAGTTTGTACATAAGTTTTGTTGTGAACTTTTGTAGTTAACATTTAATTACATTTTATTTTTTATATAAAATCTTCTAATTTTTAATTTCTTGTGTTTTATTTTTGTTTACTTAATTATAATTCAAACATGTTACTAGCAATAATTCAAACAACGTTAATTATAATTCAAACAATGTTACAAACAATAAGATGTGTTAAATATGTTACCAATTATTATAATTAAATGATAAATTATTAAAGTAAAAATTAAAATTTGTCACTAAAACTTTTTAGCGACTGTTACAAAATCGTCACTAACCTTTAGCTACGTTATGGAAACATAGATAACTATATTTTGCTACCAAAAGTAAATCGTATCTAAAAATTATTACCTATGCATACATTAACAAAGCTAATAACTTTTAGCCATGAAATGAAAACGTCACAATAAATCACTCACGACAATTTCTTTTATCCTTGCGTATTTATTTTCTTATTTATTTGAATAGGCCATCTCTCCCTATTAGTATTGTAATTGAATATTATACATAAAATTATATTTATATAAACACTGTCCATTATAACACAATGTATTAAAAATATAGAATATATATTTAATTTTTTAATATTACAAGATTCATTTTTATAATTTAAAATAATAAAGCGATGTTTTAATAAATAAAATATCAAGAGAGGTTTATATTTTTACTCAAATAAAATTATTAATTTTGCATGAAAAAAACATTATGCTTTCAACACATGTTCAATTTATGTAGTCGATAGGTGTTTAGTGTCACCTAACTCTTTCATCATCGTTCAATTTATGTGGTCGATAGGTGTTTAGTGTCACCAAATTCTTTCATCATCACTTTGATTTTTCCTTTTCTGAGAAGTAAAGGACAAAAAGAGGACGTCTATGAACCTCAAACTTTGTTTCGACTACTTAACTCTAATATTAATTATTAAATAATGATAGAGGCTAAAGTCTTTGTTGAGTTTGACTCCTTTGTCGTTCCATATTAGTTGAGGACAACAATTGAAGTAAGGTTGTTACCTATATAAGGAGGTTACTACCTCTTTGTTTAATGCACCAAACAAAGTCAAAGATTTGTAGTACAAATTTGACTCTAGTTAAATTCTTCTTTTGAGGTGAGAGTTGAAGAGTTTGTCTTAGATATTTCTTTGTGAGTGTGTTGGTGTATTAGTATTAATATTGACCGATATCTTTATCGTTCCCTCGTCCTAACTTTAATTCAATTTTAGCCTGATTCATCTAATTCGGTTTGATTTTAGTTTGGATTGATCAGATTATATGTACAAGCCGGATCGAATCAGCTCATGACCTAACTATCACTTAAAAAACAATGTCATTTTATTAAAGACGACATTTTTAACAATTTTTTTAATATATTTATGTATATATAAGGTAGGCCGGGCCTACTTGCGGCCCATCCTAAGCTTAACCTTATCACACTGCCTTAATGAAATTTGATTTTCCCATGTTTTCAATGACCCACAACTAATTCATCCTACCATTCAATCTTGATTTCTCTTCTTATTCTTCTTTTAATCGCATCATGAAAAAGAAAACATTTCCTGACTCTTTTGTTAAGCACACAACAACTGACCGTTGAAAGCATAGACTAAGTCTAAAATACAAAGTCCAATTTGGCAACACACACTCGTCTTTTCTATGAAGGTCGCCAGTCAAAGGAGTGAATAAAAAGTACTCACTAATGGTAGACTTTAGTAGGGTGTGTTGTCCGAATACCAATCCATGAATTTCAAGAACAAGAGACTTACTTGACGCTTAAAGCGGGCGATTCAACCTTTTGAGATCTAAGAGCATAGAGACTACTAAGAACTCGTAAGTCGTACCAGAATACTCAACTCGCTAGGAAGCCCTGAAAACAACCAGAAGACCAAATAATGGAGTCAAAGTACAAAGGTGAGTGTCCATACACTAGCTAGGAATGACATATATGGCCAGATTATCTGATCCAATCCGATTTTGGTCCGAATTGATCCAATTGTAAGCTGCGATTGTTTAACGTATTCGGGTCATGAGTCTATGACTCGAAAAAAAAGCACAAAATTAAGTCATTTTATTAATTTTTTTTAAAAAAAAGTGTAATGTCGGATGGGTCCATTACCATCTCTAACGCTGGTGACACCCGTATCAAGAGGAGAGGAACAGAAAGGTGATATGACAAATGTAAGGCAAGGATGAAAAAGTACTACTACTTGAGAACCTTATCATTTAACATTATACAAATACGATCAAGAGCATCTGAATTTGTGGACCATTCAACACCAAAACCCTGCACTAAACTATGACCTCTGTCAGAGACATTTGTTCTCTCACTGGCAGAATGTAATTAACAGAAAAAGACAACACAAAAGGATGCTTTCTGTACGATACCATGCTACTGTGCTCTTGTTCTTTTACTTTAGCTTACTTTTCATATCATTGTTGTTACTGTTTCATTTTACTCATTATTTTATATATGAGGAATTTGACGTCTATAGCGTAACCTGCCCTCAGCTTTTATCTAAAGCTTACAGTTGCAGGCCCAAACACAAGTGTGTTTTTTCTCGGTCTCGGTGCCCAGTTTTGGTTGGTGTTTCAAGGTTGAAGCTTTAGGGGTTTTGGGTGCGTGAAAGAGGTTAGACTTGGAGAGCAAAAAGGTGTCCATGGCCGAAGATGGTGTTGTGTCCTGTGATTTTCCTGTGAAGAGGGCAAGAGAAGATGAAGAAAATGGAGTTTCAGCGACCACGGAGACCATGGAGACAGAAAATAGCATCAGCTCACAATATATATCGACTGTTATTCCTGGGTGGTTCTCAGAGATTAGCCCAATGTGGCCTGGTAAGTTTCTTCTCCGATTTTTTGTATTCTTTTGGTATGCTTGGTTGTGTGAGAATAGTGAATCCCGGAAACTTTTGAGTTTCCATTGCAGAGCTCTTTCTACTTGAATTTTCTGTTTGGATTTTTCACGCAGCTTGACCTTGTTTGGGATTAAAGATTGCATTGTTTGTTTATAATTCCCGGTTGGCTCGTCCTATCTTTTGATCAATTTTCTGTTTGTGTTTCGAATAACGTTGGTGCAAGTTCTCTTGCGCGGTAATGTTAGTATTTTCCATTTGAGGATGTCACATCTTCTTTATTGTATTCAGAATGATGTTCGGCCATATGTTAGTTAGACTTTAGGGATGGGTATGCTCTCTTCAATGGTGTGCTTACATATAGTTGCTCCATGAAACAACTATTAAAACGATGTTGCTTGAATGTTCCTATTAGACCCTACCTTCTCTTTCATATTATTCAACCCTTATACTCGTTTAGTCGTCTGTGACCAGGGGTCTAAATATATCCTTAATGAAACTACTAGTAGTCCATTACCCACGTTTTACATTATCATCTTTTATAATTTTACTTTTCTTCAAGTTATAGCTTGTTTGATGAAGCCTGATAGATACCGATGACGTAGTTTCCTTCACGTCCTTGTAGACCTTACGTTTCTAAGGGCCAGAGTTTTACTGTTCTATTGCTTCTAAAATTTCATGTTTAACAATTCAGGGGAGGCACATTCCCTTAAGGTAGAGAAGGTCTTGTTTGAAGGGAAGTCTGACTATCAGAAAGTTATGGTCTTTCAGGTAATGGGTTGTTTTGGAAGGATCCTATACTGTTGTTTTGGCTGCATTTGCAGTTTTCAGCTTTTAAATTCAATTGGATGCTAAACTAGGCTCCTGTTATTTTTTATGCAGTCAGCAACATATGGAAAAGTACTCGTACTGGATGGCGTGATTCAACTAACAGAGAGAGATGAATGCGCATATCAAGAAATGATTACTCACCTTCCACTTTGCTCAATTCCAAATCCGAAGAAGGTACTATACTTTGTCCAAGGATTGAAATAGCATACCGCAACTGAAGCTACAATATTGCGGTTGTAATCCTTACCATTCAGCAACGGCTTACACACATGTTGAGGCCTATTCTGCAGGTCGTTACAGCTGCAGCACCTACATCCCACCACAATGCTCTTACCTTATGTTTTACAAAATTTCCAACAGGATATGGAGCTTTTGAAGAAAAATCCTAACTGTGACGCCCGCAATTTATAGTATAACATGATCTGCAACTGCTAAATTCAGTGATTGCAAACCATGACCACTCCTTAGAACTTTACTTTGTACTTTAGAACCAAGGAATATCATGCATGAAGATTTCCTTTAGGGAGATCATATTGTAATTTGACACGTCAAGATCAGACCTTGAGGATTATGAAATATATGGGAGAAGAGTTGAAGTCAGGAGTGTTAAAAATTTACCAACAGACAACGTACCTATTTATTATTCTATTATAACTTGTTGAAAGTAACTTACTGACATGGTTCAATTTTCTGAAGACCTTGCAATTGGAAAACTTGACTATAAAGTTTCTTCATTTTGTTCCTCATTTTTTCATTTGTTTTTGCAGGTTTTGGTAATTGGTGGAGGAGATGGAGGGGTCCTGCGGGAAGTTGCCCGACATTCTTCCGTTGAACATATTGATATATGTGAAATAGATAAGATGGTGGTTGATGTGAGTTGGTTTGCCTTCGTTTTAGTTTTTCCCATGTTGAAATTACCATTAGGCTTGTCTCTGAAACAAATGATTTTGGCTTTCTTGTGATAGAAAACAATGTCTGTGAATTCTTTCAAGACTTCAACAGTGTATATTACCCATTGGTTTTTGTATATCCTTGACTAGATGATTTGAACATTCTGGTTATGTTTTTACAGGTTTCAAAGCAATATTTTCCTGCTGTAGCATTTGGATTTGAGGATCCCCGTGTATCACTACATATTGGTGATGGTATGAATGGACCCTGGCCTTATTTTATATATACTTCTCGACGTTCCTTGCAATCACTGTTAAAGTTTGATGTTAACATTTCAGGGGTGGCATTTTTAAAGGCTGTACCTGAAGGAACCTACGATGCAATTATTGTAGATTCATCTGATCCCATTGGTGATTGACAACTTTCTTTATAAATGTCGATGGAATTTCGTGAGATCAATCATCAAGTTCCAAGTTAACCTTTTCATGTGGGTACATTGTTTCCATTTGCTCAGGTCCTGCACAGGAGCTCTTCGAAAGACCCTTTTTTGAGTCTGTAGCAAAGGCACTTCGTCCAGGAGGAGTTGTATGTACTCAGGCAGAAAGCATATGGCTTCACATGCACATCATTGAGGATATTGTGGCAAACTGTCGCCGGGTCTTTAAAGGCTCTGTCAATTATGCATGGACCACTGTTCCAACTTATCCAAGGTTTGTGGTCAACATCTTCCATCTATTACTTTCTTTTCCCCTCGCCTTCCTTGCTGTAGCCAATTTGTTCCCATAATTTGGATCTCATTATAAGACGGACTCCCTCTTTCTGGCCATTTACAGCCTATTTGTATCCATTGTACATTTGACGTTCTTTGCTGCTGATGTTACAATTTGATGTTCTGTTTCAGTGGGGTTATTGGTTTCATGCTTTGCTCTACCGATGGACCTCCAGTTGATTTCAAGCACCCTGTCAATTCTACGGAAGCTATTGATAACCAGAACCGGCCATTAAAATTCTACAACTCAGAGGTTTGTCAACTATTTTCTACCAAATTTTGCATCTTTTTACCTTCCACTTGAGAACCAAAAATTGATAAGCAATGATAATCTGATGTTGCTAATATCAGATCCACACAGCATCTTTCTGTCTGCCATCTTTTGCAAAGAGGGTTATTGATGCAAAAAGCAAGTGAAATGAACTTGAAGAGCACTATGAGGAGGCAGGAAGTTTTAGTGTTGTAGCTAACCCTGCTCGCATCAACCACTCGGAATGATCCATCTATATTTCAGCCTCGAATAACTAGTCGTAAAAATTTAGTTGCTTATGGTTTGATAGGAAGAATTGTGCCATGATTGCAATGGATTGATCGTAATTAGCTCTCAAACTGTGGAAGCTTTTAAAATCCAATCAATTAGCTTCTATGGATGGTACAACCACTTTTTAAGACAAGATTTCTGTGAATGGCATTGCATTACATACTTATCACATGAAGCGAAGTGAAAACCAAATAAGCAATTTCGACTGAAAAATTTGAGGATACTCATTTTGCATTTCGCCGGAGGGGTGGCAGTAAGCTGAGCTCAAGGCTCGATTGGGCTCGGATAGCAAGTAATGTTGTTTTCCTTATAGTTATTGGGTTTTGAGTTGAGCCATGCCTAGCTGGAGCTCAATTAAACTAAGCCTAATCTACTGACTTTGTACCGATTCGAGTTGGGCTGGTCGGATTGTCACAAGAACCAAAAGGGAAAAGGTTGCAGAAAAATCCCAATGGGGCTTTTATTTTTTGGGCCATGAAATTGTTTTTCGAAGACAGCTTCAATATCTCGTGTACTGCTCAATGCTCTCGGTACTGGTTTTATCATCTTTCTTTTCCGGCGTCTGCCATTTGTGTTCAGAGAGATAAACCAAGTAAGCCACCTAGTTGGCTACTTGATGATATAACCGAGCAGATTAATCTGAACTGAGTCCAGTCCCTTGTTCATAGCACCAATATCAGGGCAATTATACAAGCTCCAAAAAAGGATCTGATAGAGCACGTGTTTGAGAGCCACCTACTTTCTCACCAATTACCGGTATCACAAAACTCACGGTCACCTCACAGCGTCATTCTAAGAACTTTGCATTAATTGTCATACAGATTAATGTCACAAAATTTAATTCAGCCTTTCTTTATCATTTCACACTCATAAGTGTTTTGCAAAAAAAATCAAAAGGGACAAACATAAAAGTTATGAAAAAGCCAATCTTTTATTGATCAAATCATCAAGATACAATACAAAAGAATTTGAGTTCTTCTAACAATACAAAAGAATTTGAGTTCCCTCTAACTTGAAGAACTCTATTAGGATATTCGCTATATCTTATTATTTAATTTTGATACTTTTGATTATTGGATATTTGGATAATGATTAAAAATATAAATCAAGAAGTCTTACTTAAATTGACTTCTTGGATAAGTGTTGTTGCACAAACAAAAGTCCATCTTAAATAAAGATGGCAATGGATCACGTTTTTTTTAGATATGGATAATAAAAGAAAATGTATCTGAAGGTGGCGTAAAGGTTTCCAAGTCTTAAATTTTACTGCTGCGTGACTCTGTTCTTTGAAGTAGATATGTGAGTGATCTGGGATTTTTTTCTTGGTTGATGTTGGCATGAATTTTTCTAATTTTTGTCCTATTTGCGTGGGTAACTGGGTGTTTGTCTCTTGGCAACAATTACGTCAATTTTGAATGGTAATGACCAGATCCATTTCGAATGGTAGAAAGATGCTTATACGATTTTGGACTGAAGTAGTCAACATAACATGCTACATATGTAACAGAGTTTATCTTAGAAACATCTTAAACAAGACATCTTATGAACTTTGGAAAGGAAAGAAACAAGATGTGAGTTACTTTCGTGTGTTTGGCAGTAGATGCTATATTCTTAGAGATCAGGAACAACTCGAAAAAATCGAGAGTAAAAGCAATGAAGGGATCTTTATTGGTTATTCAACTCATAGCAAAGCATATCGAGTGTTTAATCAAAGAACCAAGAAAATGTTAGAATCTGCAAATGTGGTGATAGATGATGTATTTCAAGTGTATGCTATAGGGGCAGAAAAAACATATAAAACCGACTTTGCGAACCAACTTAAACAAGCAACGATACTAAAACCAAAAATTGCCTAGATCTGCAGTTAGTTGCTATTAAGGAAGTAACCATGCAAACTAAAGAATTGGCAGTCACTTCGAATGAGGGGATCTTCCAAGACACTTGATACGGAAATAGTCCTATTAAATAGTTAAAACTTGAGAGAAACTGATCTGAATCGGTGATGGAGATCCTCCATCACGAATCAGAAGAAGTCATCCAATAGAAAATGTTATTGGTGATGTCAGCAAAAGAAGAAAAATAAGAGAAAGAAAAGGAGTTGATTACTGAGAACTTGAAAGATATTTATGCTACGCCTCTTCAGTAGAGCCTAAAAATGTTAAAGAAGCTTTACAAGATGAATTCTGTACAACAGCTATGTAAGAAGAATTGACTCAGTTTGCACAAAATGATATATATGAATTGATGCCAAGACCATCGAATGTAAATGTAATTGGAATGAAATAGGTATTTCGCAATAAAACAGATGAAAAGGGCATCGTAACCAAAAATAAAGCAAGGTTAGTGGCTCAAGTATATTCCAAATTGAAGGAATAGACTTTGAAGAAACCTTTGCATCAGACACTAGTAGCACGACTTGATTCTATCTGACTGTTGTTAGGTATAGCATGTGTGAAAGGCTTCAAGCTTTATTAGATGGATGTGAAGAGTGCCTTTTTAAATGGGTTTATATAAGAAGAGGTATATGTTGAACAACCGAAAGGATTTATTGATTCAGTTCATGCTGATCATGTGTTTAAGTTGAAGAAAGCACTTTATGGTCTTAAATAAGTGCCAAGGGCTTGGTATGAAAGGCCCACATAATATCTCATCATGAAAGGCTACGAACGAGGTAGTATTGACAAAACTCTATTTATAAAGAAAATTAGTTATGAATTGATGATTGCTTAGAATTATGTTGATGATATTGTATTTGGCTCCACTCATCCTAAGATGGTAGATGACTTTATTGAGTTAATGACACAAGAATTGAGACGAGTATGGTAAATGCGTTGAAATGATTTATGGATTTGCAAATTAAACAACTAAAAGATGGCATCTTCGTATCTCAAACCAAATATGCAAAGAACTTAATAAAGAAGTTTGGACTTGAGAATGCTAGACATGTGAGAACACCTATAAGTGTTTCTACAAAGTTAGGTAAAGATGAGAATGCGAAAAGTGATGATGTTGGACTTTATTAGAGCATTATTGGGAGCTTATTGTATTTAACAACAAGTAGACCAAATATATGCTACAGTGTCGAAGCATGTGCTCACTATTAAGCCAATCCAAAAGATACACATTTAACAGCGGTAAAGAGGATCATTAGGGAACATAAGTGGTACATCTAAAGTTGGAATTTGGGATACATGTGACTCTACATCCTACCTAGTCGGGTATAGTGATGTAGATTAGGCTGGAAATCTAGACGATAGAAAAAACACTTCAGAAGGTTGTTTTTTCCTTAGTAACAATATGATTTCTTGGTACAATAAAAAGCAAAATTCAATTTCATTATCAACCACAAAAGTGGAATATATTGTTGTAGGAAGTTGTTGTTCGCAACTTCTTTGGATGAAACATATGTTTGATTAGGATGTACTAATAACCTTATATGATAACAAGAGTGTTATAGATATCTCGAAGAATCCGGTTCAACATTCACGGACGAAGTACATTGATTTGAAGTATCATTTTATCCGAGAGCTTATAGAGAACAAGGTAGCCACCCTCTCATATGTATCTACGGAAAAGCAATTGGCGAACATCTTTACTAAATCTCTTGATGTAGTTAGGTTTGAATTTCTTCGAGGGGCTTTGGGACTTGTGTTTTACATTATTGATGTATTATTTTCCTTTTAAAAAAATGATTGAAAAGTTATAAAAAAAGGGGAAAAATGAAATGTTGCGTTTTTATCCAAAGGGATTAAAATCCCTAAGTCCTTTTCCTGCCACCGCCTGCGCCTCTCATCCCCTTCTCATATATATTGACCTTTAAGCTTCTAAGCACCCATGTGATTGCATTGAAGACTTTTCCACTATGGAATTAGCATCTGCGTGGGATTCTTAGGACTCCATTGAAGACTCATATCTTCTCAATCGTGTGGGTTCCAACTCTGCAACTTGGACTTCTCTTTATAGTAATGCTCTTTTTCACTCAACATTTGTGTCATTTGTTTGTTTAGGTCTTTGTTGTTCTTTAACAAATTGGGCAAAAAGAAAGATAAATCCCTCTCCTCGAGTGTGGAAAAACTGACTGTTACTCCCACATGTCGGTCTAACCGTTTGCTGCTGAAACCAACGCCTAGGAGGAAAGTTTTCGAGGCTGGGTCGTCCTAACGGCTCCTATTGAAATTCCTGACACCACCTTGGTTCGGGATTATCCACTAGAAAGTGATGACGTCATGCGAGTATTGCATTCAATGATCAAAGACTCATCATCTAATTCCAATAAGGTTCTTATTGTTGCTGCTCCACTGACTACTCCTCCCTCGGTCCCTCAAAAGTGAAAGAAACGATGAGCTAGGAAAACAGTCCGTCCACCTCAACGAGTTCCATATGCTCGGTTGACAGTAGAAACTACAGTTTCATTCAAATCCTATTTACCTGAAGTTGAGCAAAAATGGGAGACATTCATTGACATCAGGTTAGTACTAGATCACCCTATTAACTTAGATGAATTTCAGCAGTATCGACTGGATACTTTACTATATGAGAGAACATTACTACAAGTTGCATTACTTCCTCAACATTATGATATTGAATTGGTAAAATAATTATATTGCAATATACCTGGTGATTTATTATTTGATACTATTGTAAGTCATAAATTGGTATATGTTCGGGGTAGGGTGATACAGTTTAATGCTGACAGATTGAATATCTTTATGAGGTTTGATAATTTAATTGGGGATCAGATTCATGATGATAACTGGACCATTTCTAATGATCAAATAGTTACTGTGTTAACCGAAGGAAAGTTGTCTGTTTGGCCATCTAGTTCAAGGTTACGCTCATCCATGTTGACTCAAAAGTACTTTGTGCTTTATAAATTGGTTTTAGCTAACTGGATGCCTAGTACACATGTTGTCTTTGTTTTTCTAGCACAGGCTAAACTGCTCTATGGCACCAATACCGCGGTGAACTTTAATTTGGGCCGACTCATAATTGAAGCTATGTTGGCTATTGGGGGCAAGACACATTCTCTACTTTACTTTCCTTGCTTAATTTCTCAATTTTAATATGCAAATGGTGTTTCTCGATTGGGGACAAGTACACTTGAACTAGTCACCTTAATGAACATATCAGCTAGAATTTTCAAGCAACCACAGGTTATTGATTTTCCATACACTACACCTAGTCCTTCAGATGCCTCGGGAACCTCTTTTATCAACCCTCATGCAACTTTGTTCACTGAAATTGAGAGGATTGAAGATATTTTTCAAGTAGGTCTTGACGCTCTTCACCATCTGAAGCAGCAGGTTCTTCGGTCCTCCAATGCTCCTTGATTTTTCTTTTTGGCATCCTTTATCCCAAAGAAGGAGATAACTTGAATTTGGGTTTGTACTTGGCTAATTTTATCTATGTTGACCTTGGATTGAGGGAGAGTATTGTAACTTCAATAATTTTATATATTCGATTATGTGATTTAAGGAAAGTTTTTGCGTATGAAAAAAAATGCCAAAAAGGGAGAGATTATTAGGATATTTACTATGTCTTATTATTTTCATTTTGGAATTTTTGATTATTGGATATTTAGATAATGATTAAAAATATAAATCAAGAAGTCTTACTTGAATTGACTTTTTGGATAAGTGTTGTTGCACAAAAAGAAGTCCATCTTAAATGAAGATTATAGTGGATCACATTTCTTTTTAAGATATGGATAATGCAAAATGACGTATGTAAAGGTGGCGTGAAGGTTTCCAGGTCTTGAATTTTACTACTGCATGACTCTGTTCTTTAAAGTAGACATGTGAGTGATGTGGGATTCTTTTTTTGGTGGATGTTGGCTTGAATTTTTCTAGTTTTTGTCCTATTTGCATGAGTAACTGGGTGTTTGTCTCTTAGCAACAATTACGTCAGTGATTTGGTGGGGTTCTTTCTAATGAATGTGTATGTTGAATGAAATAGCAAATAGTGTATGGTCTTTGATCTAAATATTCTTACTGTTTTGAGGAAGGCATGTGTGTGATGTTGCTAAGTGTGAAGAATATTGGAGACAGCCGAAGGTGCGTTGATACATGAGTGACCCAGCTCTTGCATTTGAATCGTGCATGACTTGGTGAAGTTCTTGCAGGGCATTTATTTAATGTATCGTGTGTGATCTTGTTTCTAATAAATATACACGTGAGCCACTTAGCTTGTAAGTCGTTCTTAATCTGTATCTTGGAGCATTTTATCATTGGTGAATGGGCAGATCACATGGCATTTAGTGTTCAAAAAATTAGGGCATAGCTGGAGATAGATTGTTGTGTGCTTGAACCTTTTTGTTTGAAAGGTATTATTATGGGTTGAAGAATAGTGTGCATGAACTGAAAGTCTAGTGATGATACCTACTTGATTATTCAGTTGCTCATGGTTTTGTGATTGTGCAAGAAATTATTCCTTGTCTTTTTGTCAAGTGTCTTCTTGAGTGTTGAGTTGTTTGTTTAATCACTTGAGTGATTTATTCATTGTTCTTATTTCAAAAGATTGTTGAGAAAAATCCTCTATTGAGGTTAACTTGAGTCGGTCTTGTTATTGGGTGTGAATCACTTTCACGAGTAGTGAGGACGAGTGGTAGTGTCAAGAGTTAAGTGGAGTCAGCTTATTAAAGCCTTGTGTAAAACTATCGTTGTCCTTTGATGAAAGTATTAAGCTGGGTGAGGTCTCCATAGACGTAGGCAACGTGTGTCGAACTGCGTTAACAAATATTAGTGTTTATTTATTTTTTGTATTTTAATTCTTCTAGTTTTTTATTGTGCTAGAAATGATTATCGTAATTCCAAGAGTTTGTGAAACTAATACACCCCTACAGTTCTATCAAACTCTATAAGATACCATTCAGAATAACTCCTTATTCAAAACTTTCATAAATAACTTTTTCTCAAAAATTTTAATTCTCTTAGAGATAATTGGATGTACCATGTTCCACTTACAAATAAACTACAAAGATGTCTTTATGTAGACTTACAAGAATTTAGTTATCAAATAAGCTAACTATCTACTCTCTACCCTAACTCAAACAAATTAGTAGGGAGTTGCCACTTTTTTCACTAACTTTACTAAGTTAGTATGGTGTTATCCACTTTAAGTCACTAACCTCACAAGAAAGAGATGACGGAAATCCAGTAGACTTAAGAAAGATTGAAAGGAATATCAATTCAATAAGTTCTTAAATAATTATAAATTAATATACCTTTTTCTGAAGCTTTATCGTAGATGTCTACTTGCTCTAATTTCCTAAAGGATTTCCTTTTTAATGAAAAAAAACTATAGTTGTCAATAGTTACTCTAAATGGGGATTGCTCAACGATCCTTCAAAATAAGCTACCACAAAAGATCAAAGATCTAGAGAGTTCCACTATTCTTTGTAACATTGGTAGCTTATCAATTAAAAGGGTATTGGTGAATTTGGGGGCCACC
This sequence comes from Erythroxylum dillonii, assembly GCA_032467995.1. Lineage (NCBI taxonomy): Eukaryota > Viridiplantae > Streptophyta > Magnoliopsida > Malpighiales > Erythroxylaceae > Erythroxylum > Erythroxylum dillonii. Next base: position 4,342,397 of record JANKYE010000001.1, on the reverse strand, counting down.
ATTAATTGAATGCCTTATGACATCTTTAAAAATTTATGATTGAATGAGCCAAAATCGACTAAGATGAGCCTAAATCTACTAACTAGTAAATAGGTTAATTAATTATCACAAAGGAATTATAGAAGATATGTTGATAACGAAGTTTATATTTTCTATTGATTTTATAGTTTTGGATATGGAGGATGATGTGAAGGTTAATATGATCATAAGGAAAATTTTCCTAACTACTGCTAAGGCAACTGTAAATGTATATCACAAGAACTTAATTTTAAGGAAAGAGGAAGTCATTTTTAGGATATCCAAAACCATAAAACATATCTTTTATAAAGATGAAACTTATTTCTATTTAAAAGTGATTAATGCAATATGGTAAAATGTTCTTTGATGCAATATGGTATAGTCCAAGGGTAAGCGAAGGCACTTAACTTCGACAGAGAGGTCGAAAGGTATATAAATGTGTGAGGTTTATTATATGATAACTTAGAACTTAGGTCACGAAGCAATGTCATTGTGCCATGGACGTGCTTGGATGGACCATGCAAATCGATGGCTTGGGATAATTAAATTGGAAGGCTTATAAAGACACTTGGTTTTAAAATGCAATGATGTGTTTGATACATGCTAAAAAACATAAAAGTGATAGCCTAACAAAGTGAAAGCACTACCTAACAAAGTGGGAATTCTTCTTCAAGTAATGAGAAAATGAGTCAAATGTTGTTGCTATATAAAGGCATCTTCTAGACACTTATTTCATATTAAATATTAAAATGCCTTAAATATTCTTTTAATTTATTTTTTTGGTAAATCAAAAAAAAATTTATACAAATATGAAAAAGTTATATACACAGCTAGAGATGTTCGAGAAACTACAACCTACAGAAGTTACACAAACGAGAAAACCAAGGTGCAATACAAAGCAGAGAGAGAGACAGCACACCCTCAAAACACTCCTCTCAAGCAGCCTGACAGCACTAATCCAACACCCTAATATATAATCTCCGAGACTGCCATACAATGACCAGCAGCAACACTACAACAACCAGAAACCAATGCTACAGCCACAGCCAGGAAACCCCACCAGAAAACACAATCATCTAGCAATACCCTCAAGGAAAAGGAAACACCACCTAGAATCTTACTCAACACCAATAGGGAGGAATAAAACCCCTCCTCCTCATTGACCCAGAGAAGGCCCTAAACCTACAGTATTAGCAACAGAAATAACAATAAATCAAAGACATACATATTTACCTTCCCTCAGTGTTTAGGCGGAGCTACTCCATAGCTTGTAAGATCACCTGCAAGGTAACCTACCCTAAATTCGAAGCTTCATCACGAAAGGTACGGAGATTTCGCTCATACCACAGGATATACACAACAACCGACAGGACAACACAAAAGGTCTGAAAATCACTAGTGGAAATTGTGGACAACTAGTTAAACCATTGTAAAACAGCAGGAAGATCAGGGAAATTTAAACAAGTTAGGTGGAAGTGGTGTAGGGTATTGGCCCAAACCAATCGGGAGAAGGCACACTGAAAGAAAAGATGGTCAATAGTCTCAGAATCCATAACATAATTTTACTATAATATCGTTTTCCTAATCTTTTGTATTGTTCCATAAGTATATTTAAAAATTGGGTGGGTTTAAATATTCATAAATAATACGTATTTTATTAATTATATCATCATGTTATATTAAAAAGGTTATTGTAAACAAAATGAATTAGTAAATAATCATTTATGTCCAAGTTGATGATTAAAAGAGGTATGAAAAATCAATATTAATCACAACTTTTAATATAAAAAAATCTATAAAAACCTAAAAATGATGAAGTTTAATAAGTGGAATTGGTATGGATCTAGAAATGCAAACAAATATTTCCTCTTGATGGAACCCCTCCAAGTATGAAAGTGTAAATTGTAGAGATACAGTTGAGTTAGGGAGCATATTATGGCATTAGCTGTACATGAAAAACAGATTGACTAATGAGGTTCCAAGTTAAGGGGAGTATATTTTGGATCTAAAATAAAGTTTGTAGATCCAAACTATTTCTATGAAGAAATATTGTTTAAGTTTGATGAATTGTTATATAATTTGTTGATTATAGAGTTGATTTGGTTCATTTGTTCCTAAAATCACTAAAAAAGGCATTAAAATATGCAATGAATATGCTAAACACCTAAAGTATACAATTGACGTGTTATTTGGCAAGGAAATAGGAAATGGCATTTCAAACCTGTCAATTATGTATGATATAAGAGAAGTCACAACTACTTAATCATTACTTTGTTGTTTCAATCTAAATTTCGAAATCACAAGGAACATTGTTTATGTAATCAAAAAACATTTAATTATTAAGCATTACTAAAGTTTGTTTAAATTATTATATTTTGAGTCATTATTTAACATTTATTAAGTTAGGAGGGAACATAACTTTACTATAATGTCGTTTTCGGCATCTTTTGTATTTTTCTATAAATTAATATAAAAATTGGGTGGGTTTAAATATTCATAAATAATAGGTATTTTATTAATTATATCATAATGTTATATTAAAAAGATTATTATAAAAAAATTACTGAATTAGTAAATAATCAATTTTTGTCCAAGTTAATGATTAAAAGAGGTATGAAAAATCAATATTAATCACAACTTTTAATATAAAACAGATTCTATAAAAACCTAAAAACGATGAAGTTTAATAGGTTGGATCAATAGTGATCTATCATGTCTTATCAATAGTGATGGATGATATTCTCCATTGAATGGAAAAAAACAAAACATGCCCTTTAATGCATTCCACCAAATTCTTAATTCTTTAACACCAATATGGAAAACCTAAGTAGAGAAGTTAGAGATGGTACTAGGTTTGGACCCATTTGCCTCAAATTAATTAAATTTTAAGTTAAATTCAATCCAAAGATGTGTAATTGAAAGCATGCAAGTGTACAGGACATATAGGCATTTTATCAAACACCTTATGTTCATCAAATAATCATCCCATTATACTAACCAAATTCACATTTTTCCCCTTCTATCACGTACATTTTGACATATAACGTGGTTATCCATTCACAAAACACCAAAACATAGCAAAAAACAAAGATAAAAAACTAATTAATTCAACAACACCTACGGTTTATAGTGGTACCTCAACAAAAATGATGCCTTGCTTGGAGAAGACGACCGGAAGCAGCAAGAACAGGATAACACTTCACACCGGAGGAGAAAATTCGACGGGGAGTTGGGGAAGAAGAGAAGACAGCAAGGAGAGGAGCGACGGGGAGATGGGGAAGAAGAAGGTTGCGGATGCGTTTTAACCTAAACAAAACAACGTCGTTTTGTTTCAGTGAATAACAAGCAGAGGTACGACGTCGGACTGGTTAAAATTTCACCGACAGTAATTTTCCGTTCCTATTATCCGTAGGTAAAGTTTCGATTCCTGCCTTACTTACAAATTTCAAATTTTCACGATAGATGTGCCGACGGACTTATGTTTCTGTTGCCAAAAATTTCCTTCTCCACGACAATTGTACCGATCGATAATATAATTCTGTAGCAGTATACTGTCAGTATACATTACGTTGGTAATATCCCGTCGCTATATTTTGCCAGGAAATTTTCCCTCAAAATATAGCAACGGGCATTTGGATCGTCGCTATATTATGCGTAAGTACCAACGGAATTGAGTTTGTCGTCGCTACATTCAAACTGCAAGAATTTCGTCCGTAATATTTCGTCGCTACTTGACAGTTTTCTTGTAGTGCATAATTGAATCAACAAAATAAATGGGAGACAAAACAAGGATATAAAAACCCATCATTAATTAACTTTAGTCTTATTGCTAGTTTCAATTATTCAATTGTTTACTTTTGTTATTTTATTTCAATTTTAGTTAATTAGTTTAATTTAATTCATTCGATCTTTTATTACCTTAGACAAAGTCCATTTAAGCTATTAGGTGACTAATTAATCTTTATGGGAACGATACCTTTAATACTGTGAGTTACAATCTGTATACTTACAGAATGAAAGTTTTTCTTTAATATAAAACTGTCATCAATATGCATTTAGCAGAAAAATTGAATAGCTTCTTCTTCAAATTCATTTTGGGAAAAACCAGAGATTATAGCCACCCAAGAAATACTATCTTCCAAACTTAACTCATTGAAAACCTTTATAACCGAGTTAATGAACCTTTTTTTGGAATACGAGTAAATTAATAGGTTGCAAATAACCAAATCAGTGGCAAAACCATAATGAATGATCCTGGCATGAATCTGCTCAACAAAGGAAGACGAATATCACTGCTACTAGAAGCCCTTAAAACACTGGCTACAATGAATTCATTGGGATTTACATTTTCGTCCAATATTTTGAAAAATAATTCCAACACTCGATTTTTTGTTTTCTTTGTAAACAAACCAAATAATATCTTATTCTAGATAAGCATACTTCTTTCAAACATATCCTTAAAAAATTTAACTACACTATGTGTACCATAATACAACTGAAGTGACTTATCAAGTCCACACCATCATTAATAAGGAGACTAACGTTAACTTATTTTTGAAAAAAATTGAAAGTTTGAATATTTTATTTTGACTTTTTAAACTTCAAATTATAATTACAAAATTGTGTAAAATTGACGATTTTTTGGTAGTTAATCATATTAATTAACTAAGTAATTTAATTTATCATTTTATTGATTAATTAAACTATATTCATTAAGAAAGTAATTTATTTTAATACTAATTTAATACATAATATTCACAAAAAATATATCGTATTTTTTTAGTTTCTTAAATTTTGAAAACATTAGACTCTTATTTAATTACAACATTTTTTTTTGTAGATAAAGCGGGCGAAGCCCGAAAAGAAATCTCTAACTAACGAACATAAGTAACACCAATAACATCATGAAACAGCCACGAGTTTACCGCATCTGGTGGGCTAGCTAAGGGATGAAAACCCGAACTAAAGTCATAAGCATGATGGGATAAAGCATCGGCGACGAAATTTACCTCCCGATGTATATGTGTAACCGAAATCCTCTCAAAAGACTCCATTCGCTTGCGTATTCGGGAAATCAAAGCGGCAAATAAAGCATTAACCTCATACTCTCCATTAATCATGTTAATGGCTAACAAATTATCACATTCAACTTGAATATGCCTCAAATTTAAACTCGCAGCATATTCAAGGCCATGGAGGACAGACCACACTTCCGCATTCAGAATCGGACATCGACCAAAGTTAACCACAAAGCTGCCTACCCAATTACCATGGTTATCGCTCACGACCCCTCCGCCATATGCTGCCATGCCATCAGCCGCTAGCGAGGCGTCAGTATTCAGCTTGAAAACTCCTGCCGGCGATGTCGACCAATGCACCAACCGCTCCTCTCGTCTTATCCCTGGTAGCCCTTGCTCAACACGCATGGCAGTTGCAATTTGCACTACCTGTTGTGTGCCAACGTAGCAAACAGCTTCAACAATGAAGGCTACTGGTTGTGAGTTATCCCCCAAGACAGCCTTGTTTCGACGCTTCCAAAGTAGCCAAATAACAACCCCAAACACCACACTCCAACTCACATCAGTTTGATAGCATTGC
>JANKYE010000001.1:4298777-4309358 GCA_032467995.1 Erythroxylum dillonii | reverse complement strand
GAAACATGAAATATAACAATGGCAATTGAGATAGAAAACATGCAAGTAATATATAACTCATACTAGCCAATAGGCCTGAATCTAAAGAGCTAGAGAAATACCTCTGTGAAACTTGAACCAACAACTAATATGTTGATCTATATAACTACTTAAATGACTAACCTTCTCTAAACAGCTACTATACTGTAAAAGATCTCCCGGACAAAAACTAATTGTAACCCTAAATTCCCATCATCAAGAAATAACTGAACTGTGATGTCTTACTTGGAAGCTTACGGGAGAAGTTGTAGAAGGTGACTTGGTTTTGTTTTCCTATGATGCCATATAGGTGAGTTAGCTTTGTTCTCCTATGGTGTCGGGTAGGCATAGAGGATATTGTTCCATAGATCTAGGCAGATTGTGAAGTGGGCTTCACTGTAGACAAATTGAGCAGGCTATAATGAGCCTAGTAAAAAATGGTCCTAGTTTGAAGCACTTATTTCTTAATTAATGAAGTTCTTTAATTTTTCAAAAAATTGCTATCTTTTGTGATAAGCGTCCCAGCAAAGGTTATATTAGTCTTTGTGATATGCTCTCAAATGATATATAAAGGAAGATTGAACTTTGCATGTACAAGTTTTTATTTATTTTAAAATTAATGAATAATTTTTATGTTAATAATAATTACTTTTAAATTTTATGTATGACAATTAAAATATTTTTATAATGATAATTAAAAGAGTGAAAAATATAAAAAAAAAACTAATTTATGCTAGTTCACTCAAATATCTACTAGTCCATGTCCAATTTTTATGTTCAATTTGAAAATTTTTACTTTCTTTCTTTATTTAATAGATGAAAAGGAATATTTTATTCAATATTTTCTTTTTTATAATTAAAGAGGAATTATTATAATTATTTTTCTTTGGCACAAGTGAAAACACTTTTCATACTTACACACATACGAAACTCTTAATGTATTCCTAAGATTTTCTCTAATATTAAAAATTAACTCACATGTAGTCTATTTGTATTCAAAACATCATATATTAGAGACAAATTTGGTTCTTATATGACTAGTTATACTAATATTACTACTTTAGTCATTAATTAGTGTTTCATGATATAAAAAACACAAACTCACAATTTTGTAATATAAGGCATTAGTCAATTAATATATGTCTAGAATGTACAAAGGCACTTCAAATTTGTCAAAATTTCTTAAAACAAGTTTTTCAAAACACATTTATTGACAAATTTTTTATCTAAATTTAATTTAAAATTTTCCAAATGTATTTTCTTTATACTCAAATCAAAACTTTTCTTGTTGTTGAACAAATTTATGAATCATATATAGCCCCAAACCATTGAAATGATCAAAATAAGGTTAATGTAATAATATTTTTTAATTCTTGATCTACTTGATTTTAATTTTCCTAGAGTTTCCTTGAATCATATTTGTTTTCATTTTATTCATCTTTTGATTGTTCAAATAATTAATTCTATTTGATATTCATTTTGTTCAAATAATTTAATTGCTCTTTTAATCACTTTACTTTCATTAAATTTGATCTTTTTTATATTACTTGATTTTATTATAATTGACTTACTAATATTACGAGAATATTATTTTATTTTAAATTTAAAGTGCACAAATCTCTTAAAATTGTGAGAACAATTCGCAGGAAAAACAAATTTAGGTTAAACTTCTAATTAAAAAGATGTCATATTCAAGTTATTTTTATCAAGGCTAAAAAGATGACCGAACGTATATCAAATCTTTTGTTCTAATTATTCTATTCTAATTCTGTTGAATCTCATATAGATATATAAATAAAATTTAATGAAGTATGATAGGAACACGATGATAATGAAAGTAGGAGATTAGATCCCTACTGAATAAGCCTCTAGAAATATCTCGAGGGAAGAGAATCTAGACTATTCTTAAACATGGAATGGTTGTCCTTTTTGATTTAGATGCCATTTCGGAGTCTGACAAAATGTGTGTAAAACATGGCTTGAAAGCTATTCCCATTTAGTTTTGTGCTTCTTTCTCCCGTCTTCTTATGAGAGTCAAACAGTCTTTATTGACATAAGATACGAACCACACAAAAGACTGCACTCAAAGCATGTGTTTGACTAATAATTACACCATACATGACTTATAAAAGCAGCTATTTTAGTGAACTGTCAGCTCTCTTATCAGTCATGACCGCCCTTCATTTCACATGCCTTTTATTCTAACCGCTAATTAGTAATTACCCTAGCTAATTACTCCCTTCAATTTATAATAAGTGTCGTTTTAAAGGAATATATATTTATTAAAAAAATTAATGAAATATTTGATATACTCTTATTAATTACAAATTAAAATGCCTTGAAAATATAATATATGTAATTAAGATGTGAGAGAAATTAAAGGTTAATTTTGAAAGTAAAATTATAAACATGCATATAAAGTTAAGAATAACACTTATTTTGAATAATTAAAATGTATCTAAAATGACATTTATTATAAATCAGAGAGAGTACCTCTTAACTCATATAATTATTAAATATGACAGAGTTAAATTAAATGAAGCGACTCGAAATTCAGTCTAAAATTTAACTAGATTTAAAGTTCAGTAAATTTGGTTCATTTCAAAATAACGTCATTTTATAGATTGAATTTAAAATTTAAGTTTAATTTAAATTTAATTTCTCAATTCTAAATAATTATTATCAAAATCTTAATAGTGAGAGTGAGGTTGGAGAGGGGGACACATGGTTAACGGTGTAGGGATTAGATGCCAAAGTCCCGATTTTGTCTGCTCAATTGCAGAGCACGTTGTCTTTTTCAGGGAACATATATTTTCTTCTCTTTCTCGTTCTCCGCTGTTGCTCTTTAAAACAAGAAACAATTACCAACTACAGACCAAAGACAAACCATCTCTCTACCTGCACACTCTCCCCATTATTATGTTTGTATTCTTGTAACTCTGTCTTTGGTTTTCAGATTCTGAGCTCCACTTCCCATGACATCCAGCTGTTGCTTTCCTAGTGTTTCGTGTTTGTTCTTCTTCTGTCTGCATTGCTGGTTAATCAGCTGCTGCTTACTTTTCACCTTAACTTGACAAGTTTCAATATTACCTTAACCTTCCTTTATTATGTATCAAATTACATCGGTGGCTTCCTGTTGAATTGCTGTGTATGCGATCTCCGAATAAGATTTTCCTGAGCATGGTGTGTTTCAGCAAATGGGTTGTCCTTGAATTGCTTCATTTTCCCGCAAAATTGGAACTTGGCGACGTTTGAACACTCACGTCATGGATCTGGAAACTGGGTTTTATACAAACCAGGTCAAGGTGAGATTGGTGTGCTTCACCTGTATGCGGCACCTGCTAAAAAGTGAATTTGATTCATTTTTTGTCATCAAGATGTTGCCTTTTATATAGAATAAGAAGAGTCAATATATTGGCTAGACTAGGCCTTAAGTTATATACTCAATTCGGCATGCGGGAGAATAAGTTGTTTGATGTAGTAATTATTTGGTTACTGATCCAATTATCTGGCTTGTTGACCTTATATAATCCAATCCAGTCGATGTTTTGTTGCAGAGAGAATCGTGGAGGACAGTGTTGACTCTCGCGTATCAAAGTCTTGGAGTTGTCTATGGTGATTTAAGCACTTCGCCATTATACGTATACAAGAGCACGTTCGCAGAAGATATTAATCACTCTGAGACTAATGAAGAAATTTATGGCGTTCTTTCCTTCGTCTTCTGGACTCTTACTTTGGTTCCCTTGTTAAAATACGTGTTCATAGTGCTGAAAGCCGATGACAATGGCGAAGGTGGCACTTTTGCTTTATACTCGTTGCTGTGCCGACACGCCCGAGTCAACTCACTGCCAAATTGTCAGGTCGCAGATGAGGAACTATATGAGTACAAGAAAGATAACGTTAGTTTGTCCCCACAAACTAGTTTCGGTTCCCGATTGAAATCTATTCTGGAGAAGTTTCGGGTGTTACAGAGATTTTTGCTTGTATTGGCTTTGATTGGAACTTGTATGGTGATAGGTGATGGCGTCCTTACACCTGCTATCTCGGGTATGCTTTAACGTCGGCTTTTGTGCTAGGAGATTCCTTTTCCGATGTCTGATGTACTCATGCTATGGAGTTCTTACCTCTTCGAAGACTAATTGTTCCGTGGTATTTCTGCAGTATTTTCTGCGGTTTCGGGGCTTGAGCTCTCAATGGCAAAAGATCATCATAAATGTGAGATTCACCTCTCTTTTTGTACCTATAACTTGATATTTGCAGTTTTCCTTTTACCTTGAAGATTGTGGATCATTCATCTTGATTGACTTGTTTATTGATGTGGACATTTCTTGATTCACTTCTCCATATGTTTATTTGGAACAGTGCTTCTATGCATTTCATTTGGCATCTTTTAATTTCAGTCATCTGCTCACACCTTATGAGTTCATGTTCGAGCTTCAATTCCCCAAAGTTCGCAACTTGGTACCTGAACTTTTGATATTTGTTTTAGCAAATTTTCTGCTGTGTGTACCGTATACCCTTCTTTAAAAGTATTTAGGGTGTCCTGTTAACCCTGCAACAATACGTTCTCACCTGCCGTTGACCTGCTATTGACGGGCTACAAATTTGACAAAAAGCTGTCTAGTGAAACCTTTTTCCTCTTTTCTGTTTCCAATTTCGACTTGCCACCTTTGTTCTCCATTGAAATTGAAGAAGTGAACCAGTGCTCAGATAGGGGTGTAACTTAAGATGGCTAACTGGATAGAATGCTGAGAGCTTAAAGCATAGATACTCTTTAGCTAATCATCACTCTTTGATTTCCAGGAAAACAAAGTAGTTTTCGTTGCAATTTGTTGAGAAATTGATTATTGAGTTATTGTCAAAGTTTATAGAAGAGCTGCTCAGTAAAATCTCTAAAGCCTGAGAAGCGTTTCCTTGCACATTAAACCTATAAAGAAAAGGGTTTTGGTTTAGTCTAGTAGACACAGTCATTTATTCTTAATTGAACTCTTTCTTTGGTTAATGATGGTTGCTCGAGCTTAGCCTGCATAAGGAGCTCATGCAAAAGTTTGCTGGTGGATTAGTTGCAATCCTAAGAGGAGCTTAACTAATCAAAGACTTGAAAAACTTGTACTCTATAAAAGCTTTACCTTCAAATTTATATCTTATGCCTGCTTTAGATCATTCCTACTGAGCAAATAGACCTTGGTTTTGGAAGAGGGTAAAGAATGAAGTCATTAAATAACTTTTCCTTGATTTGTCTCCCAATAAATTAATTATAAATTTGGATGATACGTCGGTGGGCAAGTAGAACATTGGTTAACAACATCCCACGCAGCTAGTCAATATCCTGATGTTTGCTCCTACAATTAAAAATATATTGGACAGTTCATGTATACTTGGCTCACAAAATAGTGCAAGAACTTTTAGTATGAAGAAACAAGCAACCTTTTCTATTCTTGTTGCATAGGTGTCACCTTTTCTATTCTTGCTGCATAGGTGTCACAGTCCAATTCACAAGTCATAAAACATGGCAATTCTAGGCTGAAGTCCCCTTCAGAAAACAGACCTCTTCTTTTTACTATATTTTTTCCTCTTGCTATTATTTTTTGCTTTTGTTTAAGTTGCTTCTAGCCTCCTGATTTCTTGATATTTTTTGTAATTAAAATTTACTCCTTTCATATCTCTTAAAAGACTTGTATTTCTTGGTATATTACCTCCTGAAAACCCAATAATTTCTGCAGATATTGAAGTTCCAGTTGCATGCATCATACTGATAAGCTTGTTTGCCCTTCAACATTATGGCACACACAGGGTTGGATTCTTGTTTGCACCTGTGGTCCTAACATGGCTTCTGTGCATCAGTGCTATTGGGCTATATAACATACTCCACTGGAATCTTCATGTGTATAAAGCTCTATCTCCATATTACATGTTCAAGTTTTTAAGGAAAACTCAAAGGGGAGGTTTGATGTCCTTGGGTGGCATTTTGTTGTGCATAACAGGTGAATATTGTCATCAATTTTCTTACTGCATTTCAAGTGAAGATATAAGTCCATTATTCTAATTGACCCTTGATTCATTCAGGATCAGAAGCCATGTTTGCTGATCTTGGACACTTTTCACAATTGTCAATTAAGGTAAGCTCTTGCAGAATGCAATCTTCTGAGGATGAAGCTCTCCTTTTTTTAATCAAGCAGGCGTCCTTGATTTTTATGTTCCAATTTCGAGCCTAGAATTCTGTGTCTGGGGTACATCATGAGCATTTCTCAGGTTGATAACAATTGAACCTACAAACTTTTTAAGACCTTACTAGAACTTTCACTGACAAATAATCATTTATGTAGCTTTCCACTAAGTTTTAACATATTCTTATTCCAGACTTTATCCTTCTCAAATGAAAACAAGTACCCAATGTAGGAACCTGCTCAACCAATGGTCTATGATGCTCATTTGTAGGTTCTGTTCATTATCAAACGGATTGAATCTAGTTTTGCTTGTTCTGTAAATGTCACTTGGTAGATTGTGTCAGCCCTGCTCTTGGTGGTTTAGAGTAATGAAATTGTATGTTGTATTGAAAATGTTGAGTTTATCTTAGGTTCTTTACGATGCTTTTTTTATTAGTTTTATACACAATATAAACATCCATAGTTTATGCTAATATTCTTATCATATTAGCTATTGACCTAATAGCCTTGTCTGACATTTTTATTTTTATTTTCATTTTCTTTAATAGATAAATCAAGCTTTTGACTTCATAATCAAGCAAAAAAATTCTTCTTTTCATTGATAATTCCTTTTACAACAGAAATAACCATATTCGTCTACTTAGTGTGCATTTATAGGATTGAAAGCATTGTCTGATGTGGCGAGTGCATTTCTGCAGATTGCTTTCACATTTTTGGTTTATCCCTCATTGGTTCTTGCATACATGGGGCAAGCTGCCTATCTATCTCAGCATCACAACAACAGGGTTGGTTTTTATGTATCTGTACCAGGTAGGTACCTCAAGTTGCCTCGTGAAGGTCACACGATTTGGACAATTGGCAAGTTTGTACTAACAAGAAGTTTCCTGTACTATTCTCCCAGGTAAATTGAGATGGCCAGTTCTAGTCATAGCAATACTAGCTGCTGTTGTGGGAAGCCAAGCAATCATCACTGGTACTTTCTCGATTATCAAACAATGTGCTGCTTTGGGTTGCTTCCCAAAGGTCAAAATTGTCCACACTTCATCCAAAATCCATGGTCAAATTTACATTCCAGAGATTAATTGGACCTTAATGTTATTGTGCTTAGCTGTTACCATTGGTTTCAGAGACACAAAGCGTATGGGCAATGCCTCAGGTATGAACGTTATAATTTTATGGTTCCTCATTAATATATTGCAATACACATATAGAGAAATCTCAACTGTTTATTTCTTGAAGTTTTGTACATCAAGTATATATATACTTGTTCACGAAAGCAGCTATAAATCTTAGCCAACATGAGGCATGCCCTCTTGGAGAATTCTAACCACTGACTAGAGACACATCAGTGTGTAGTGGTTGGGACCAACACTAAATCATATAGCTTGATTTCATAACATCTTATTCCATTAGTAATACCAACTGTATGAATTACATGATTAGGTTCTTGTTACTCGAGATATTAACTTCCTATATGCACCGTCTTTTATTGGTTAGTTTCAGTTCATGTATACTGTAGTGTTTAAGGTGCCTTGTTCCTGAAATTGTTTCTACTGAGAGTAGTTCCAGGATGGAGCTACTACAATAGAAGGCTAAACCATTTTTCAGACTATCTTTCTCTAAAAGAAGGGTTTTTTTTTGTCTAGTGTAGGTTTGATGGTGTCTATCTGGATTATGTTCCTGTTCTTTGCAAGAATCTGATTTGGAAAGTGAAGGATGATACGGCATACTAATAGGAGTAGCAAAAAGTTTATTGAAAAGGGCACTACATATGCTAGATATATTAACAGTGATACTGTGGCATGGACCGACTAATCTGAAGACCTATAGTTCATGAAACTGGAAACTAGAAAATTAACCCCTGCACGATGGATAGGTTGATTTATCGATGTCTATCAAATCCAAATATTAGCTCTGCTTTAGTGTATGTATGACATTTGATTTTTTGTGGGACAGGTTTGGCAGTCATAACTGTGATGCTTGTTACTACTTGCCTAATGTCTCTGGTTATCGTCTTATGCTGGCATAAAAGTGTCATCTTTGCAATAGGCTTCATGTTATTTTTTGGCACAATTGAAGCTCTGTATTTTACGGCATCCTTGATAAAGTTTCTGGAAGGGGCCTGGGTTCCAATCGCTCTCTCGTTCATCTTCCTGGTCATAATGTGTGTGTGGCACTATGGAACACTCAAAAGGTATGAATTTGATGTCCAAAACAAGGTCTCCATCAACTGGCTACTTGGCTTGGGGCCCAGCTTAGGTATTGTCCGCGTCCGAGGTATTGGAATCATACACACTGAGCTTGTGGCTGGAATCCCGGCTATTTTTTCCCACTTTGTGACCAATCTTCCGGCATTCCACCAAGTCCTAGTCTTTCTGTGCATTAAATCTGTTCCAGTTCCACATGTCAGAAATGAGGAACGATTTCTAATAGGTCATATAGGTCCCAGAGAATACAGGCTCTATAGGTGCATTGTAAGATACGGTTATCGGGATGTATACAAAGATGATATGGAGTTTGAAAAAGACCTTGTGTGCAGCATAGCAGAATACATACGATCTGTGAGCGTTGAATCAAATGGAGCAAATAGAGGGGGTGGGAAGCCAGATGACAAAATGACAGTGGTTGGAACATGTTGTAATGACGTCCAAATGAGCGAAGAAGACAACTTTGTGGAGGACACACATTTGGTTGGCACGTCAGAGTTGCAAGAAATAAGGCCACCAAGAGGCACCAAACCTAGGAAAAGAGTAAGGTTTACAGTGCCAGAGAGGCCGAACATGGGCACGTTTGCAAGGGAGGAGCTGCAGGAGCTTATGGAAGCTCGGGAAGCTGGGATTGTATACATACTTGGTCACTCATACGTGAGAGCCAAGAAAGGATCTAGCATGATAAAGAAGCTTGTAATTAATTATGGATATGAGTTCTTGAGGAGGAACAGTGGGTTACCAACCCCTGCACTAACTGTACCTCATGCGTCGAGCATAGAGGTGGGAATGGTGTATAATGTTTAAGAGTTTTGTTAGGAATTTCTTGAGCGATGAGTTCGTCGTGGGAAGGTTAGGACTCTAGTTGTTTAGAACAAAGATGTCTTTTCAGGCATACCCCCTTTCCAACACTAGTGTATGCTAGTGTTGAACGAGAATATCCATTCCGCCTAAATCATTGGGCCTTCCTTTAGAGTAAACTCATCAAGAGAGATGAGAAAAACATCATGGGCCCTTTCACTTAGTCCACTGGAGTAAACTGCATTAATGGGTTCCAAGTGATTGTAAAATAATTGGCAAATCACATAAAACAGCTTCTGTGATATACTTGATTATTCATCTTAGTCTCTGTGTTTTTAATTCGTTCATTTTAACTTCTGTGTTTTTTATTCTCATTCAAGATACCCCAATTGAGTATTTTTGGACAAATTTACCTTTAGATTATTGAAATATATTTTTTTAATCTCTTAATTCTAAGGATAAATTTGTTCGTAAATACTTAATTATGGAATCTTGAATGAGAATAAAAAATACAGGGGCTAAGATGAACGAATTAAAAATATAAAGGTTAAGATGAATAATCAAATATATCATATGAGCTTTTTGACGTGATTTGCCAAAATAATTCAACTTCACACGAATTAACATTTTACAACTTTATTATATCACCGTATTCAATTAGTCAAACAACGGGTGTAATGCTTTAATGTATCTTGTCGGTTATGCTTTAAGCATGGGGTTGGACCTTACACGAAACAGGTCCCACTGCCAACTTACTGTTGCATTGAATGCGATCCGTTGAAATGTTCGGCCTTATCCTTAATCAACCACCATGATCAGTCCTTTCAGGGTACAGAACTAGTCCTTTATTTTTTAACATTCAAAATCGTAATCTTGAGAGTAAATGTCGTGATCTGCTACCGACCATCTCCATGGACAAAGCCATTGGGGTTCTCAAATCTCTTCTCCAAGGTAAAAACATCCGGGACGCATGCATTCTCTGAGAGATTTGCTTTGCTTTTCCTTTCACCTTTTATCTTCTTCTTTAAGGAGTGAGTACAGTACGTTACGTAGTCCATTTTAAGTTAAGAATCTACATATGTGTAATAGGAAAAGCAGATAACCTGTCCAATATACTGAAATTGCTCCCGTAAAGTGGAGATTATTTCTTCTTCTTCTTATATTAGGGCATCTCCAACAAAGGCAACTAAAGCAAAAAAATTTACTCCAATCAAGACACTAAAAGTACACATTATTTTGATACAATGAATACTATTCATTGCACCAAAAATATAAAAAGATAACTTTATCCCTTTACTTTTTAGCATTTTTCTTTTATGTCATTTTCTCAAATTGATTTATTTACATAATTTACTTTGTAATTAAAGTTAACATATTTATTACTTTAC
>JANKYE010000001.1:4224753-4236696 GCA_032467995.1 Erythroxylum dillonii | reverse complement strand
GAATTAACTTGTGAATATTATTCAAATTTTATATAAATTTGTAATATATTTTTATTTAAAATATTATATTATTAAAATTTTTATGAAATTACTATTTGTTTAGATATAGCAATATAAGAAAATTATACTTCTTTTAGTAACAAAACAACTATTAAATAATTAAATAATATTAGAAAAAGATAAACATGAAAATAAAAAAGAAAGAAAAGAGAGAATTAGGGATAAAACATGAAAATAAAAACGAGAGAATTAAGGATAAAACAAAATGGTTGCAAGTTAGGAATAAAACAAAATGATTGTAAGTTATACTTTAATACTTTAAAATTTAAATTTAAATTTATTCATTAATACATGACTAAGAAGTTATGCGTTAATACCTTATTAAGTCATATATACGACTAAATTTTAAGTATTTCAGCAATTTTAAATACGAAAATTATAATAAGTTTCATCATTTATGTTTGAAAGATTAGGACTTGTTGTTCGATGGAACGTTGAGTTATATACTTCCTATATTTCAAAGCTTCCTATATTTCAAAGCCCATGACTTGTTGCTCTTAAATGATACATCTCTTTTAACACTCTTTTCTACCACTAGAAAAATCAGTTCAATAACTTTTTGAAGAAATAAACCAATAACATGATATTTTATTTTCATTTTAGCATTGGTAATCGTACCAGAAGTGTAAATCATTTTATGGATCGACAATTATTTGCGTACCTGTATCCATGAATGTTTTTCGATTGATGTTGATTTGCTTGAATGCGTTTTATTTCCTCTCGTCTTCTTTCGTTAGAGTTTTCCTCAATGGTTCAGAAAACATTCAGAAACGTTAATCTTTTCATAAGTTGCTAAACCTTATATAGCAACACCAACCGACATGTCTTTTGGGTAACTAGAAGCCAAATGACATGGCGTTGGGTAACAGGAAGAGAGAGGAAAAGGGTCCGTGACCCATTTGAGACCCAATCTATAATACCCAATAACCATTATCTTGGGTGCGTAGTCAAATTTATAAGTGACATGGGACATAAAATAATCTAACAATGAGCAAGTTCTGCATTGCTGAGAGTCATCCTCTGCTTACTAACATGACCATACAACCCCTCATAATTCTTCACATGATTCTCGTAGCAAGGCAAGGCAGTAGACCCTGTTATACCAGCAACAGTGTGCTGATACTGGCGGGCCCACAGGCATATATATGGGTTGAAAGCCAACTCCCCATCAGCGTCCTTCTCTCAAAAATAACGTTTACATAATCAGTCATCTTGCATACAAAACCAAATTTTCAAAGTATCCTCTCAGGATGATGCCACTTTACAATTTGAAACATACTAATGGATGTGCACTGATTTTACAGTAATGTAGCAGAATATTGCTATAGTAACATCTATATCGGACAACTCAATTGTATTCCTATTGAGGTCCTTTTCCAACTTGGGGGCAATGTGGTGAAGTCTCTTGCAAGCCTAAATCTATAGTTATAAGGGTGCACCGTCGATACTTTTAGCTTTAGGAATTGTTGCATCATACAAGACACGCTGACCTGAACCAAATTGTCCAGTACGATGATTCAAATCTGCTAATAAACCTAGAAATGTAAGGTGTATATAAAACATTCCAGCTTGCTATAATGCAGACAAAGTATGTATAAACGTGCATGCGTTATCTTGTAACTTCCATCTACATCCTATGGTAGGTTTCCAAATTTCTCAATAAGCCATTTAAGGTACATCTCAGAACAATCATATTTTGAGGTGTTGTCGATCCTAAGAGTTCTTCACACAAGTTACTCAAACCACGTTAAATGTTCTCAAGAGCAGGATGGCAGTCGCCTTTAAGGAGATGAAAAATATGTGTTTCTGATCAGTTTTGAATTTGAAAAGAAAACACGAACTCACAACATATATACAAAAAGCTAAAGAAAATAATAACATAACAAAGTGAATGAACAGATCACCGACCTCTGTACGAGTACAATCCAAAACTCTTCCTAAAATTCAAAAGTAAAAAGAACAGAAATATAAGAAGAAAAATACTGGTAAAAGATCTAGTGAAGCTATTGAGAACTTGGGCATTCTATAAAAATTGAAAGAGGGCAAAGAGAACATGCAGGGAAGACCGAAGATCAAAGATCAAACAAAAATCTACGGTTTCAGAATACACAAATTCGTTTCACGGTGTGACTAATTCCAACGCCTGTACTGTAGTAAAAGTACCAAACTAAACCACAAACACTGAAATTGTAGCCCAGAAATCGGTTTCCGATGAGTATAAGAGAGAAGGGAAAGGAAGCAACAATTGGAAGTCATAAGAATGGGTGGAATCAGAAGGTAGACAAGCACGGTCTGTCTCTGTTTGATTATTAAGATTACTCCGGAGAAAAACATTTCCTTTAGTTTGCCACTTACCAAACCATTCATATCCAATGAATTCCAGAAGCTTATCTCCCTGTCCCAATACTCCCTTCACTTACAGACCATCAAAGTCTCTTATTTTAGCAACTTATTGTTAATACATAGTGGGAGACTTATTACGTATCCCGGATCTACATGAAAGGATTAAAACGAAGGTAATGTGGAATACTTGAATTTCGGTTCCATCTCTGATTCCGATGTCGATTCTGAGCTCCAAACATCTCAGAATCTCCCGGGACCCTTAATGGAAAGTGATCATTGACTCACGGGCTAGGCCTTTCTATTGTTTCCTCAATTCACGAGCTTCCTTAATGGTTCTGGAATCCTTATGCTCGTGAATGAATTCTTGAGTAACTGTAGGAGACCCTAACCTTTATATAGTTTCCATATCGGGCTTTCCCATCATAAGGCCGATATGGACCCGACCCATATTAATCAGGACTCATTTTCTACCTGAACTTCGACCCATTAATCTAGATCATTTATTGGGCCACTTTATTATCTTTATCTGAATCAAATGGCGCAACTTAATCGATAATTTATTTAAAACCAAAATTGCAATTAATGTTAGTCCAACTTCATGAGACATGGACAAAATTGTCCCTAAGGATAAAATTGTCTAGCATTCTCCCCTTTAGACAACCATTAATTGCAGTAGACTCTAGTTTTTTAAAAAAATAGAACTCGATTAAGCCACGCTGTTGTATTAGTCGACTAATTTTTGAAAACAAAACATTTGATCCAAAGATAACGAAAGTTCATCATTCTGTCCCGTAAGGCTTTTGATACCGAAAAGTATCAGATGCATATGTCCTGTGTGGCACAGATCCAATACAATCACGAATATCTAATACCCTATTAACATGAATGGGAAATGGAGTGTTGCAAACTACGATGATACCTTTATGATCTAAATTATATCATCTTCGTTTGTAGGTCTCAATTTCTCCAACTTTAAGATAAACTGCATTAGAGAACTATTGTTTTCTCTCACCAAATGCTAAACAGCATTAGAGAAAACTATTATGTTCTCTAACTGAATGTTAAACTGCATTAGAGAACTTTTATAGGATTAAAAACTTATATCTCCCTATGTCATGTCAAACTTTATAGATATTTATACTAAATTATATGGGTCCAAATGATATAGGCACAAGGTCAATCTGTATATATGCCTAGCGACCTTCAGATGCTTAAGATTCTTTCATATGTATTATGAAAATTTATGATGACACTTAATACTGAGGATAAACGATGATCATCAATATCAGTAACCATCATACTATCATAATACTTTAAAATGTACAAATGTACATGGAGCAAACATAACAATCCCCTAACTAACGGTGTCTAACGACATCAATACATCCATACTGTATACTTGTATTACAAACATAAGTAGGTGAAGTCCTTTAGTTAAAGGATCAAATCACTATTCCTCAGTTATTAAATGCTCCAAACCTTAATTTCACTTTTCTGTGTCAATACCCTTATGACCAAATAATTGTTCTTTAACTACTATGACCCTATGATATTCTTCGTTGTCATTAAACAACACTGTAAGAAGGATACCACAGTAAAACCAAATGGATCTAGCCACTGAATATACCATAAACCACTCAGAAATTAAATTTCTGAGTTAGACCGTATGCGAAGCAACCCCTTAGCATGCACTTTGCATGCTTAGTCGAAGAAGTTATACGTGTCTCTTTGACACACTTCTATAACTATGTACCATCTGCAAACTTGAACTATAACTTTAAGTGAACTTTCGATCATCCGAACACATAGCTAACTTTAAATCTGAATTCCCTATGAGGTTTAGTCTGTTGACTTTACTATATGTCAATATATAATCCTTGATTCCTTCAAGTATCTCAATACTCGCTGGACTGTATTCCAAAAGTCTATAATTGGATTTAACCAGACATTGACCAAACAGTCAAACAGTAAATGCAATGTCCTATCTAGTACATAGCTGAGCATACATCATGCTATCCACCATACTAGAATATGGAACATTCTTCATAATCTCTTTCTTCACTTTATTCTTTAGGTACTATACCAAAGATTATCTCTCACTGTGAGAGACAGGTGTTACGACAGGTTTACTATCAACCGTATTAAACCTTTTTAACACATACTCAATGTATGCATTCTTTGAGAGATCTGATGAGTGTTGAGATATGTCCTGGTAAATCCGAATACCTAGGACAAAAGATGCTATACTAAGGTCCTTATGTCAAGGTTCTTGATCAAAAGTTGCGTATCCTCATACAACATGATCAAGTGACTTGATGTGAGCAATTTACCATCCTCATATAGTAATAGGAAGATAACTTTGCTCCCCTCAACTTCATAGTACAGGCTTCCTTCTGACTTTATTTCCCAAGAAGCCGGAAGAGGCCATAACCTCATCAAATGTAAGGTATCACCTTCAGGAGGCTTATTATAAACTATATATTGATCTGCATAACTCACAAATCACGTTAGTACAGTCTGGATCCTGGTACCCTAAAGATTGTACCTTATAGACCACTTTATAAAGGTTTTACTCAGGAAGGTGATTTTGTCAGCTTTCTGATGTAACTCTATACCATCATAAACTACAATTGGTTTTATCACTCAAAATGTATCCTACGAGGATACGAGAGAAAAGGTAACACAAAGTCAATCTTTTTTCTTGAGTGAACCCTTACGCAATTGGGTGAACCCATAAACCTTTGACCTTTATCCTGAAATCCTTTAGGTCTTAACTTTATTTATAACTGACAAGCTTGCAGTTCCTAATGCAAATCAACTAGCTCCTAGACCTTACCATGTATCATGTCTTGCATTTCATCATTCATCGCATCCCACCACGCATCCGTATTAGGTCCAAAAATAGCTTCTGTAAAAGTAACTAGATCTATAATATGACTAATAACATAGTCCAGTACACCTAACAGACTATGTTGTTAGATAAGATAGCAAGTCGTCTCACTTTAGTAGATTTACTTAACTGTATTAGATCTTGTACCCCTAAGACTCCCTCTGTGTACAGGTATGGGTTCTTGTTCCTGTACACGGTACAAAAATCTAGATTCATCATATATAACTGTATGAGTAGCGGGTACGGGATAACTGTAGTATCCACCCTACTATCATCCGAAAGGTCAAAAGACCCACTATCATGATAGACATGGAATTTCAGAAACTTGGCTATTTGTGATACCACTATTCTTGTCCCTCCTTATCTACAGTAAAATCTGTATCCCTAAAGTGGTTGAGATATTTTACTAAATAGCAATGAAGAAAACGAGTATGCAATATTTCTTTATAAGGATTATCCTAGCTCAGTAGGGTAGCCCTTTACACGATTGTGTGTAAGGCTGAGTTCTTCAATTTCTAGATAGGTAGATTAGTCCTACTCTGCATTGACTTCTTTAAGTCCTTTCGGGTGCAATTATGTCTTTTGGCAACATACCATTTTGCTCAGAACTACTCGGCATAATGAACTAAGTCACTATTCTAACTGACTCCATATATCTAACAAACGGACCTTTTAAAGACCTGAAACATCATTTTTGCCATGATATTCTCCTCCATGGTCAAATCTGACTATCTTGATGAATTTTTCCAACTGGTTCTCAACCTTCAATCTTTAAGCAAGAACACATAACTTTGATTGGAATAATCACCAAGAAATGTCAGAATACTTTTAAAATTGCAAAATGAAATTATATGAGGTCTATCAAAATCTTGATGTACAAGACTCAACAAGTTAGAAGAATAAGTTGACCCCATTGACCTTATTAGTCAACTTACCCCTGTGATCGTCAATATATATTCCAGATCATCTTGATCTAGAATTGAGAAAAAGTTACCTTGATCAATCTCTCAATCCTAGCTTTGCAAATGTGGCTTAAACTTTTATGTCACACCATGTATGACTTCTCATTCATCAGGTCCTTTATACCTTGTTTAGCATGACACGAAGAAGTATATATCTAATTTAGGGTAAGACACATTCTATACAAACCATATGATAAGAAAGTTGTACCTTTATGTTTTGCATTAAACAGCAACTGTACAACAAAAGTATTAAATGCAAAACGTTAACCTTCAGTGTCCTTAATTGATCAAAAGATCACATATAAAATGTGTCGTGTAAACCCTAATGAACCTTACTATAATATTCAATACATACACCCCCTATGGGTATTATTTCCATCTCTTTATTGCTGTGAACCATCAGTTCCTCATTCTCTTTATTTGGCTTTATCCTGGATATGAATTTCTGCATTCTGGAACCACCTTGATCAGATGTTCCACTAAATAGTCACCTATGCTTAATGTGACTATCGCAAATTAGATTCATAATTGATAAACCAAAGAATAACCTGATGGTCTCAGTCTTCCCTTTAAACCTCATACTTCTAGTTTCTTTATGTCCAAGGGACTTTTGCCAGAACTGGTTTGACCAATGTCAGCATGTGGAGAAGATTTGAACTTTCTACCTTTAAATTTAATGGGCTTCATTTTCTCTGCCCTTAAGTTGCTTCGAGGACTGTAGGAGTAACAACTTGAGTTTCTCCTTCTCAGCAATATAATAGGATATCAAAGCATTGAATTCTCAATATCTTCACCTACTGTGAAAATAAACTATTCTTGATAAGTACTCCATTACTTCCCTTTTCCTCTATATACTTGATAGAGAATAATATTTTCATCAAGGCACTTGTCTTAACACCGGATGAGACTGTGTACCTCTGGGAGACTTTATCAAGAAACTCCTTCGTTATGCCTATGTCCGGAAGTCCACTTTGCAGATGGTTAAGTATGGATTTTTTAATGGTCGTCAGATATAATCTCTTAGATTGATACTAGGTTTCATAGGCTGCTTTATGAGCTATCGAGCTCATGGATGTAATTGGAGATGACTTACCTATCCGTATGGTCATTTCAACCACAGTTATCTCCATAACCTTCAAAACATCCTCTGTCCAATTCTATGTCCAATTCCTTATATTGAAACTGTAGGGTTTCAATGGTGATACTGATTTAGTTGACTGAAAAGGTGACTTCAAGATGATAATCTTTAAATCAGCACAAATGTAGGACAACATCGATACTAAAGCCATTAATAGTATCTTTCCTGAAAATCCGATCACACATATTATGAAACACCTTTGGGCTGAATACATAATATATGCAATTAGACTTCCACACATAAAAGCGATCAGAGTACAAACCACCAACTCTCCTGACACTACCACCTTTGGGTGAATAAATCACTTGAGCAACAGTCTTCCTCCATCTAATGCCTTTATGCACATCTCAAAATTTTATGTAAGGCCAATACCTTTGGGCAGAATAACCAAACATAAAATCAAAGACATCCCCCAACATGCAAGCAAAACAATTCAAAATACTGACTTGAAAGGCCACTTTGGTGACTACATTCTCATCAACATCCAAAAGGTTCGCAAACACAAGGGATACATCTTTATGTCATCCTCACATTCTTTATGGGCTTACCGTATGTGACAATGAAACCTTAATAAATGCTAAAACTTCGAATGCACAATCTCATTGTCACACACAGACGTGCTGAAGATGTTCTCCAAAAACTTCATTTGAGACCTTCATAAAAGAAAATCTAAGTAAAGTGACTATCGTGTGTCATCGGATACTGAACCGACTTCCTGAGACACGACAACCTCATGTATCTCCCTTATGGCAAGTTCGTTGCACAAAAATTCACTCAAAAATGGCTTTAGAATGTCTCAATTCCTATTTTTGATTGATTATCATGCAATTCAGAACACTAAAAATGAGACCCAAGACACAAGACCCTTATGCATCTCCCTCATACGTAGTCCGAAGCATGAAAATTTAATCGAAATTGGATTTAAAATACCTTAATTCCTTTTTCTAGAGTTAAACTTTAATTTATTACTGATGTAATAAATCTAGAAAAATAGAAAAAGGTTACTTTATAAATTTTTCGGATCTGAAAACTGACCCAAAACACCCGGGGTACCTTATGGAAAATCTGAAATTTTTTGTATTTTTTTAAAACACTTTAGCTGACGTCAGCAGACGTCCGTATGGCTTACCTCTGGCTGATGTCAGTGTGCGTGATGGGGAGCCGCGCGTGCGCTGGATAGGTGTCACGAGTAGACGAGCGGACACTGTGCGGAGCGTGCACTGCACGTGCCAACACGTGTCGCGCATCGTTGCGCCCACGTGGACGGCCCAGATGGGCGCGTGCCACGCACGCACGCGTCATTCCAAGCAGACGGGAATGAACGCGCCAGCCCATACGTGACACCCGCAGCTACTGTAGTGCCGTCGGGAGCGTGTCCGATGCGGGAAGTGATTTTTGACATCCCGAGAGCCCTTTTTTGCTCCGTTTAACCCGTTTTTGACCCATTTTTTGTAGCTAACCTTATATATACCACTTTTATGCAATTTTATACGTTAAAAAACTGAAAAACGAAGGAAAACCAAATGAGATGAAAAATAAAAAAAACCTTCATTTTCGGCAATCCGATCACGTAACCACTCTGATATCACATGTTAATACGTAGTGGGAGCCTTATTACGTATCCCGGATCTACATGAAAGGATTAAAACGAAGGTAATGCAGAATACCTAAATTTCGGTTCCATCTCTAATTCCGATGCCGATTCCTCCGAATCTCCCGGGACCTTTAGTGGAAATAATCACTGACTCACGAGCTAGGCCTTTCTACAGTTTCCTCAATTCACGAGCTTCCTTAACATGTCAGGAATTTTTATGCTCGTGAATGAATTCTTGAGTAACTGCAAAAGACCTTAACCTTTATATAAATTCCATATCAGGCTTCCCCATTACAAAGCCGATATGAACCCGGTTCACACTAATCGGAACCCATTTTTCACCTGGACTTAAACCTATTAATCTAGACCATTTATTGGGTCACTTTATTATCTTTATCTATATCAAATGGTGCAACTTAACCGATATTTTATTTAAAAATCAAAATTTCAATTAATATTAGTCCAACTTTTTGAGACATGGACAAAATTGTCCCTAAGGACAAAAATGTCTAACACTTATATCCAAATGTGACACGAGTTTTGTAGCTCGAAGCGGTAGGTAGAGAAAAGATTGAACCTTGAAGAAACGTGGAAAATACAAAGTAAATGGAAACAAGAAAAAAGGAACCCCTTGGTTTCTCATGATAGTCTGTTGTCGCGACTGATCCGTTGTCGCAAAATCAAGGATCCTTCGTCGTGACTAATCTGGTAATCTAAAGAATATAGAGAAAACGAGAGTGAGACTAGTTCGAAGAAGAAAAAACGAAAGAGACGGCAATTGGGTTGAGAAAACATGAAGGGCAAATTTGACATTATGGGAAAAGTAATTACCTGATTACATTCAAACGTTGCTAACAAGCACTTTCTCAATTTTAGCTAGTTAGGTAGAATCAGCCAACCCAACTACTCGATAACCAAACAAAACTAATAACTTTTTGGTAAAGTCAAACAGTTCATTTTGGTCAATCAACTAAAAATTAGCTGATCAGCCAAATAAGGCGTAACTCTATATTAGTTAAACCCCACGTTAATGCTAATATGACATTATTTTTTATTTAAAAAAACATATAAATGTGGAATCCAATAAATGAGACTCATTTTTAAAAATATATATAATATCTAATATGATATAACATTTAACCGAAAGGAGTTAACTTCCATAAAATTTTATTCCATTTAAAGTTTATTCTTAACATTTTGAAAATATTAGGATTTAATTTATATTATGTCGCAAACGTTAATACACTTTAGGTATGCAGTCCATAACTTCTTTACCATTTTCTGTTGTAAGGCACTACGTAATAAGTTGGGGATTTTTTGTAGACTTCCGAACAGTATGAAGGTACAAGTTTCCAAGTCTTTAACATTTAGTCAATATACATTGCAATTCCAATCCAGAATATGAAACACTGAGAAGAGAAGGTAGGAAAATTATTGAGAAGAAATCTTGCTTCTATCGTCACCTTGAAAGAGACAGGAAGCACTTAACTCATTGCCATTTTTTTGTTCTCCAAGTGTTGCATAACGCTATTTCCTTCCTGAAAAGATATTTCATGAGAATGTCATCTTTCACATAAATTCAGAGTTAATTCACGTAAAATTTTCATTAATTTGAAGATGGAAGAATCTTTTGTTGACTTCAGATGATTATTGGTGGTGATGTTGGTCCCTCAATAAATGGTCTTTTTTTTTCTGCTGACACTGTTTCTGGGGTCACTATCATAAAAACCATTGGCTGATGACAGCCAAAGCCTAAGCTTTAGTTCCTGTGTTGATCCCAAGATAAAAGATATTTGCATGTTACTACCGGAGTAAAGTTTGCACTTCAGTTTCTCGGTCGACAGATAGGGAAGTGAAAATGAGAGTACCGTGCACTGATCTACTTCCTTTTCTTGGAATGGTGATTGTGATTCTTTCTCAAGTGACTACCTTGGTTGTGAACAAAGCAGCTATGTCTCAGGGAATCGACAAATATGTGCTTATTGTCTACTCTAACGCTCTCGGTAGCCTCATTCTTCTTCCCTGTTCACTCATAGTTCACAGGTCTTGATAAATCCTATATTAGTCGTCTCTGAATTGTTTGTACTCCTGCTCCTTTTTACTTACCAGTTCTCTGGCATTCTATGGTTGGCAGGTCAGAAAGGACTCCACTTACTTTCTGGCTGCTTTGCAAGTTATTGTTGCTTGCAGTGATTGGGTTTGTAACTTCCATCTTTCCTTGCATGCACTTTTGTATGGATTCATATGAAGCCTTCTTCTTTGGTCTAAAGACATTAATTCCTTTATTCAGATACTTTATGGGAACAAGAAAATAGCATTTTCTGCGTACTTCTTTAGATTGACCGGGATACATCTCTTTTTTTATTGATGTTATTTTCTTGGATTGTAGAACTTCTGGACAGTTTTTGAGTTATGTTGGTATACAGTACAGCTCTCCAGCACTTGGAACAGCCATGCTTAATCTCATTCCAGCTTTTACGTTCATGCTTGCTATCTTTTTCAGGTTATTCTTCTCCTTGGTTATATTTGATGCTTTAACTTTCGACTAGTGCTTCCTGTAAAACCATAAATGGCATGAAGTTTAGCACAAACAATTTTTGAATAAAACGAGAGTTTTCCTTGAAGAAATGACTGGGAAACTGGAATGAATCCGGTTGTCAAACTTAAATATGCTTTTACCGGAGTGGTGATGATTAACTTAGGCTTGAGAAAGTAGATTGGAGAAGCAAGAGCAGCATAGCTAAGTCCCTGGGAACAGTTGTTTCTATTTCTGGGGCGTTCGTGGCAACATTCTATAAGGGTCCAACGCTCTTGACGACACTTTCGAATATCTTCGACTCCTCGCTTCCATCTCTTTATTCATCCCAAATCCAGTGGATGATAGGAGGACTTTTCCTCACCGCTCTCGCTTTCTTGGACTCTGCCTGGTACATTTTACAGGTTGGCTTATTATTAA